>UELU01141686.1:0-43636 GCA_900490025.1 Megastigmus dorsalis
GGGGGGGGGGGGGGGGGGGGGGGGGCACACGGATGATGGAAGTATTGCGTGAATGCTGTTGTGACATACGATGAAACATGATCTAATATCATCGACGGGCGGGCCGAATATAAGGGATAGCTATATAGAAAAGGGAATACGAGAGAGAGAGAGAGAGAGAGAGAAAGACTCTTTTATCATAGTGAGCTCGGGCGCTTCTTCTCTTTCGTTTCTCTCTTCCGTAGTATATTACGTACGTGTAACCGATTGGAAACGATAGATTTGATTTTCGCGCGCGGCTCGCAGCGGGCGAGCTCGCGCGCCACTTTGAGGCCAATCGATGAAGACGTTGTTTCGAATTGAAATCGCTGCGAAATTGCTTTTCACCGACGCGCTCGCGCACACACATACGTTATTACGTGCGATGGGCGGATTTCTTTTGATCGCGGGGAAAGAAATAGTCTTAAATAAGTTTATGCTGATGGTTGTTGCCGGGCGTGCTTGTCTCGCAACCTTATATAAAATCGAGCTATCGTGTTAGGAAGGGAAATTGACTGTGACGGTTTTGAAATGCGAAAACATTGATGCTGATGCATATTAAGGTATTTTGCAAGATGTCTTTGTATTGGCAGATATATAATTTATTTACTTTATACCGATAAATAATATAAGGCTTAATAGAATTAATTAATACATAATGCTGTTAACTGACAAAAGTTTAAGCTTTTATATGTGTAATTAAGTTAACGGATTACAAAACGAGCCATCAAATCAAATCTTACCAATTAATACCAATCAAAGAATCGAACGAATCAGAAAAAATTCCACAAAAAAGAGAAGACGAACGACTACAACCTCGCCAATAAAGGATAGCACGTTTTAAAATCAGTATGCAAATTGTTTAATACGGCGCAGCATATTCAATTTCTGTGTTATTCGTGTTATTTTAATGCACCTCCGTACGCTAATGATTTTTAGTCATAGTCAATTTTATGAAATTTCAAAACATTATTGGCGACGAATTTGCATGCCGTACTTGCGCGAATGATAAAATACTTACTTATTTCAATTCTGCTTTCATTAAATTAATGTTATCCGGCTTAATAGTCTGCCATAAAGGCTGAAAATTGTTCGTATCAACACATTAGCCTTTATACGTCATTAACTATAACTCAATAAAATTATGACAAATGTACTCAGCTTTATTGTATCAAATATGAGACTTGTAATTACATTGTCAAACAGCAAATACTAATAATAAGGAATTAGCATGGCGCAGAAAATTACTTTTTTTTAATATTTCGATATGAAGCAAAACAAAAATCATGCATATTCCCTTATACTATGTCGAGTATTCCACATAACTATATACTCATAACAAAATAGTATTTTTTTCAGAAATCTAATCTATCTCGATTTCTAGAAAAAGAGATAAATACCACAAGAAGCAGATAAAACTAAAGCAAATTACTTCCTAACCTAAACTTATCCTAAAACTATTATTTTTTACGTGGGAATTAACTACATAAAGCTCACTTTATACATGATCCCCAATTATTTAATCTCCATGTCGAGCGACTAAAATATTTAATAACCATTTCGGCAGACGATCTCCACGTTCTCTTAATACCCCATGCGAAACATCTGAATATCACATTTCTCCGCTCGTAAATCTGGATCATCTCGTAATTTCTAGCTACTCCCCCCCCCCTTTCCTCTCCCTTCCTCGTCGTGTACGCGCATCAAGTTCTCAGCGCAATACACACTCTAATTAAAAGCACATCACGAAAGTATTAATGAATTATCGCCGCGTTTTAAAGGCTTTCTCGCGCTGGGAGAGAGAAACAGCGAAAAAAATCGGCGAAATTATAATCCCGTCGGTGCAGCGAGCGATTCGCTCGCGCGGAAAACGAGTGGAAAATCAATTAATAACAACAAAAGTTTCCGGGAGGGAGGCAAGGGAGAGAGAGAGAGCTTGCGTTAATTAAGGTCATACTCGGTTACGGGAAAAGAGAGTAAAGGAGACAACGACGGGCACTTTCGCCCTCGTCCTTTAATCGTCGCTGCTGCTGCTACTGCTACTCCCGGATTCTCTCTCTCTCTGTCTAGCTGCTCTTGCAGGCGTGACTGCAAGGACGCGCGCACAAACGAAGCGGATAGAGGGCGGCGCCGCTCGCGATGCTCTTGAAGAGAGAGAGAGAGAGAGAGAGAGAGAGAGAGAGGGACTGGAACGCTCGGATTTGCGTGATTTGTCGATGCCAGATTTAATTAGCAAGTTTCATTTAATTATATCCCCCTGCTACCCTACGACGTCGCCTCCGCCCTTTGCCCCTTTCTACCATTCTCTCTATCTGTCTCTCTCTGCTTCTCTCCTCTCCTTTCTGCACTATCTCTTACTCTCCCTCTTCTCTTCCTCTCCATCTTTCTCTACCTTTGCACTTTGATTGAAAGGGTAACGTACTTTAAATTAGGAATAAGTATCTTGTCTTTTTGGAATAATTCAATTCCTTGCCATTACTGTGCCTCATGTAAACATCAATGCATATTAACGTTTATTTCCGTTCTGTCTTTTGAAGCCTTCATTTACTACATATTAAATTTTTAAATTAAGTTTTACAATTATTAAAAAAAAGTAATCAAGTTTAAAGCACTTTTTTCATTACTGAATGATTGATTTGAAATGATTTTAATACTCTATTTTTATTTTATTCTGTAGACTTTTAACGTAAAATCTTTTAATCTGACGCACACTGAATTAAAAAAAAATGTTTTATAAATCTTGTCATCCGCAGAACGGAGATAATAAACCTTTCAATTCTACAATTCACGAACTAGCTTTGCTCTGCACAAAAATGATGAAATCCAATATAATGAGTTCATCGAGTTTGTTGCGCAGTTCAATGAACATGCAGCTGAAGGATTCCACGCAGTAATCCAATTGATTATTCCATTTTATTTTAATCCATCAGTTAAAATAAATTATGAAATATTTCGTTGCCGATGAAAAAGCCTATTGCTGTTTAAAAATTTAAGCTTATATGTTTTATTTGGCATTTTATATTATGCGGAGCAAAAACTTAATGTGATTATAATTGACTGTATTTAGGTGTTTGGAAAAAAAACATTTCTTTCGCCAAACTTTTCACGAAGAAACCTTTTTTTGGTTGGAAATTAAAACAGAGCTCTCAGTTATCGGGAAATACCAGATATACTGAATAAAAGGTTCTAATGCCTTATCCATTTTTAAATAAATCAATTTAATCTTATCTCAGAAAAGTAATTAAACGTGGTATATTTATTAGAAGGGAATAAAATATAAACCGCCAACTCGGCTTCCTTCAAAATGAATATTTAAATTTATTGGTATACTACATTATTTGAAAAAACAGCGTTTATAAATAGTTTACAAATAATACTCTCTTATTAACGCAATCGCTTTATTACATATCCAATTGTAAGTACTTATAGAATAACTTCCTTTAAAGCATTAAAAATTACTTCATTATAAAATGCTAATCAACTTGTGAATCCCACAGCTAATAAAGAGTAAAATAGGTTTGAACTCGCGCAACATAAAATAAATTCCATACGTAATAACATACCGTTTTGCTGGTAATTTTTTACCCTTACTTAATTAATCTCAATATACACCAAGCCGAGTCGCAGTCGATAATAAAAGGCTAGTTCTTTTTGACACTTTGGCGATAGAATTAATTCACTTTAAAGTTAAAAGACTTCCTTCTTCAGTTCTGAGCGTCGGCTGTCGCATAAATGTCTCATCCCGACAGTACTTATTTCACTATTTATACCTTAATACGAATTTCGCATTGCGTTACCCTTATCGCCGGCAAATATTGGCAAAGTCCTGTGCAGCCTCTTTCCCGCTTTGCCCATAAAAATTCGACGACACTCTCTTATATGTACACACATATATATAAGTGCACGGGAGCTATTTAAAACTTTAGCGCACATATAAAGTGCCTCATGTACTATTAAATACCCTAGACAGAACGAAACTTAAATTCCCAATTTTCCTCTCTCTCTCCCTTGCTTCTACTCCGCTTCAACGAATATTCGTCTCCCACTGAATCTTTCATATTCTTGTCCTTTTCACTCCCCGATTCCCTTCGCTCTCCTCTCTTTTCTCCGCCTCCCCTTGCCCCCTTTCATCGATCTACCCCTAGACACATCCGCGAGAGAGGAAAGTCAGCTCGCGAGCGCGCGTCTCTTCTGCTCCTCCTTCTTCCTCTCCTCGGTGATTTTCATCGATTCTCGTCACTCTCACGGTATCGACAGCTCTCCTCTCTCCTTTCTCCTCCTTCCATCCTTCTTTCTCTCGTTGTGTGTACATACTAGAAAGCAGCGCCATACATCGAGTCTACGAGCTGCTTTTCACGCGCGCAAACCTCTCGCCAATTGCCTCGGCGCCGATAGATTAAAATTCCCCGAGACTTTTTCGGCTGAGGAGATCAGCCGCCAAGACGAAGAGTGCAGCGAGCTCTCGCAAATTTACGCGCGAGGTGAATGTATATCAGCTTGGTTGGCGTGACAGATCGAGCGAGAAGCTTTTCTCTTAAATTTATGTTTAATCGCGCCTTGTTGAATATCGCGGAAGGTAACAAGCGGGTAGGGAGAGATATGGAAAAATTGGGTGGGACGTGTATCGAGATCAGATATATTGGAAAGGAAGACTCGATTTCAAGAGAAAATCTTGGTGAATAAAAAAGAATTTTTTATGAGAGACTGGATTTTGTCATTTTTGAATATATATATCTGGTGTTCACATATATGCAGGTTCGCTACTAGAAATCTAGGAAAATTAATTAAACAACGTCTATAGTGTATGGTTTAAGTAGAATGAGTCAGGTGTGACAAGACCGGAATGAAAAGCGCTTAATTCTATAGAATCCTACCTAGTTCATTTCCCATAAGGGAGATAACTCAGTGAACGATCTTTTGAATATTATTTTTGTAAGAATTTATCAAATTTAAAAACAATACCTATGTTATTAAATATCAACAGTTTTTAGGTTGTTTAAGAATGGCTATAATTATATATATTTTAAATCAGATCATTGAAACTGGTCAGCAAATAGTTTTTTATATTGTAGAATATATTCAATATATTCTGATGAAATTAAGTCTGAGATATAAAATAAAAACGAAATTGGTGAAAAAAAGAGGAAGCAAAAAACCTTAGAATCTCATTTTATAGAAAAAGGGAAACGCTATACTGCAACTCGTAAAGCATCATATCGTAAAATTCTTGAAAAAACGAAATTTCAAATATTAAAGTTTACCGACCTATATTCGTAGCATATCTACACATTACAATCTTTTATATTAATTAAAATATATATATATATTTTTTAAAATATTTATTATTGTTTTCTAACAAAAACATTATATTCTTTTAATTCATTTATTTTATAAAAGTTTATAGTTTCACACAGCTTTGAGTTTGGAAGTTTGGTTAATTATTTCCTACGGTGTTGGAAGAAATTCTTTTTCGTTTTTCTTTTTCATTACAACTTTGCAAGTCCGTATTTCACGAGCTTCTAAGATATCACAAATTAATGGTTTTTCCTTTTTTGATTACAAGATTCTTCATTAATTTTCTACAATTTCCATAGCAAAGTTTTTCCCTATCAAATACACCATTTTTTTTCTCAGAATTAGAACAGAAATATAATTAACAAGTAATTATGTACCAAGAAAACTAGTACGGCTTCCAATAAAAATTATTAATTTGAACCAATGCGTCAGATTCGGGCCATAAAAATGTATAGCATGAAAACCATTCGCAATAATGGAAATACATCAAGATGATGGAAAAGAATGACCTTTTTGCATCTCTCTTTCTCACTCTGCGATTTCTGCAAATTCATGACTTAAGCAAGTCCCCGCGACTTTACTACTCCAGTCATAATACTCGCAATATTCTCGAATCTGAAAGCGCAACTTTACTTACAGTAATGCCCCTCTGTGAGAAGATGAAAATTCGCGGCCGCTCGCTTTCGCGAATACAATATTCATGAAACCATAAAGTTTATTTGCTTCGAATTCAAAGGTGAGACGGGCGGCGGGGGAAGCAGACGCCATCACATTTAATTAAAAATACGAAACGACCCTCGCGCGCCAGGCACTCATTTCGCGGCTCTTAATCGAGATAGGCCGCTACGCTCGTTCGATATATCGGCGCGATGATCCGCGCCGCCTCAACGATAACGAAAATATGCGTTCGATAAACAAAGCGGAGGAGCAGCCGCCTACGTTTGCGTGCGAGTCTGGGCCCCGGTCTCGGGCAATACGGAGAAAACGCTCGGGGAACGAAAGCTGTTCGGAATATCCGCGGAGAGAGAGAGAGAGAGGGAGAGAGACTCTTTTATCACGAGCTGCGAGCTCTCTCGCACTGCCAGTATTTATTTACTATGCCGAGTTGGCTCGAGGAAAAACAAGGAGAGGTTAGCCGCGGCAAGGCGACAGAGAGAGAGAGAGAGAGGCGCCGTCAACCCTCTCTTCTCTCTCTCTCTTTCTCTCTTTCCATCGTTCGCTCGTACTCGCGGGCTTCTAGCGATGCTACAGAGTGATTTACGGCGCAACCAAAGAACAGTTGGCAGAGTCTTTCCCTCTCGCTTTTGAAAGCTCGCGACGCGGCGGCTTTGGCGCTATAGCCGCCTCGAAAGCAGGAATATACCCGACGGGGTGCGAGGGACGTGCGGTGGTGGCGACAGCGGCGACCGACAGATCGTTGATTCGATAAGGTGCTGCTGGGTAGTTTTCGGTGCATCGACACGCGCTCTTTGCTGGGCAACGCCGCAGCCGCCGGAAAGGCTTGCAGTTATCGAGCTTAGTGCGGATGTCGGCAGCTTTCTATCTGTCCATCCCTGTTTACGTTTGCGAGATCGCGCGCGCGAGAGTTCTCTCTCTTTCCCTTTTAGTTTGCCTTTGTGGAGATTCTTTTTGAGTCGGCGAGTAGTTCGAACGATCGAGAATCGCGCGCGAGCTTCGAAATTCTGCCTGCAAATACATGTTGATATTAGTTGCATGGGTGGTTTATGCTTTTCGGGGCTTTAAATAGCGAGCGATTGAGAACGATATAGAGGATTAGAGGAGGTGGAGTACTTTGTGTGTGTGACGAGGAGTGAGTGCTATTGACGTAGAGGATTACTAAAATAAAGCTGTTCGAACTTGCATAAGCTGATATGAGCTGGGTCCAGTAAGACGGCAATTACAAAGATGGATTAATAATAATAATTGTGTTATTTTCTCTGTAATTCAATAATTATTCAATATATTGATTAGTTTAGTTATTGTAAGTGTTAATGAATGGGTTTCAAATATTCAAAGATATTATACATGAGAACATCGAAATTAATTTTAAGAGCCTTTTGATGTCTATCATACGTTGATAGTGCACAAATTGATGTTGTGTAACCATTTAAAATGAATACTACCCCGCTAGTAGTATGTATATAGAGTTAGTTATAATTATTAAAAGCGTTTTGCTCAGGACATGCTTTTCCACTTTGTTCGGAATAGATTATGGTTACTTGACATAGAGTGTATATTTCGCCATAATTAAAGATGTGTAGAGTAATAGGAAAGATATATTTTAACAGTTACAATGTTCTTCTCTCAGTGGCAGGTATACTGTTTTTAAATTTGTTTGCATCTGAATTATAAATAAACTATTTACGGATTTTCGTTTTCATTCGTTGAATATGTTACTTATACTTATTATTCAAATTATACATAATACTCTTATAGTGTCTTTTAAATGTAATAATCTGGCAATGGTTTCAATTAATCCTCAGAGTAGAAATAGATTATCATAAATTAAGAAATACATTTATCTACTGCTATAAAATAGAAAATCTGCGAGTGATGAAGTAGCCTCAAATTGCTTAGACTATCTACAGTCAATTCGGAACTTACATTCCATTGGGAAAGTTGCCAAGTGTCTTATCGTTCCATTATATGATTTAGTTTTGATCTACCTACATATCTTTAAATTAGATAATAGCAAGCAAATGATTGAAGCTATTTTTTCTAAATATCCGCTTTTTTACTCTACTCAATTACTTTATTTGGGTATTATCCAAGTAATTAATTTATGAATTGGATAAACATAGTTTCGGAGTAGCCATTTTCTACACTTTAAATTAAATCCATAAATAAGTCTTACTAGTGTCTATTATCGGCATTCAGATTAAAAGCTTCGTCTTTTTTTGTGACGCAAATTAATAATTACGAGAAAGCCGAGCTCTGGGCGAATCTGAACTAAAGCAGGTGAACCAAATCATCAGACAGTTGGGTGCAGTGCGCGAGAATTCAAAAGGGATGGCCATTCGCGTATACCCCCTCCCACACACACACAGAGAAAACGAAACTTAAGTTCCCTAAGTCGGTGGGCAATTTAAAGGCGCGAATTGAACTAATGCTCTTTTCCCGAGGCAGGGAGTGAAAGCAGTTTCGGTAAGAGCCAGCGAATGAGAGGAATAGAAAACGGCCATTCCTGCAGGGGAGTTGAAAAGGAAATAGGGCGAAAAGAGAGAAAGAGAGAGAGAGAGAGAGAGAGTGAGGAAGGGGGAGAGGGAAAAGGTGTGCGCTGGAGAGAAGAAACGAGGGAAGGAACGAACGGGAGCGCCGAGTTTCTCTAAACGCTTCGAGAGTTGTAACGACTTTTTAGTAGTGGCCGCGCCACGGCTTCCACCCGCTCCGGTTTTCTCTCTCAAAGACATTAAATTGTTTTCGAACTCAGGGGGTGGAAGAGAAAGAAAGAGAGAGAGAGAGAGAATAATAGGGACCGCGTGTATACGGGCAGCGGGCTTCTCGCGCGCGTTCGTTATAACGCAAGGAGTGGAGGCCGCGTGCCTCTGGCAATTATTGAAAAGTTTCGCGCGGGATATAGAGCTAGAGAGAGAGAGAGAGAGAGAGGAGAGACTTTATGCGACCGCGCGTGGGTGTCTATATACTTGGTCGAAGGGGGACTCGTGATGCATGCACAGGCGAACGACGATCGCCCAGTCGGTGCTTTTGGCAAGTTCGCGGAGGGACGCAAGCTGTCGCTATGACCTTCCTTGCTGCAGACACGGGATATATGAGACTTATATATATATATATATATATATATATATATCGGATATACCTGGCGCAATTTAATTACGCGCTATGCTAATGGTCAATCCGGAGGGATATTGAGATGGGCCGTGTGGACTTTTACGTGTGTACTATATATGTCGGGTAGTCTAGACTAGGAGGAATTGTTGGATTACTGAGTTGATGGATTTACTTAGCCAGAGATAATATTGGTTGATATTGGACTTGTTGTACTCGTATGTGATGTTACTTGACTGAAATAATTTGTTGGTTGTGCGTGGTAAAAGGGCACAGGAAGTATATTTGAGTAAGACAGTTGACGACTATAGAAATTGTATTTAAAGGAATACTTTTCGATTATTGACATTCATTGGTTTGACAATATAAATCCAATTAGTAGCTGTTAAATTAGTAACGGAGTAGATTTTAATCGAAGCTGACGATTTTAGAATTCAGAAAATTTAACAAGATTAGCACATAATAATTAAACCGCATAAAATTGATACATTTATTAAATTCTCTTCGTTATAAATTAAAAAAAAAATTATTAAAAATAATAATGTGGATTATTTTGAATGGTGTCTATTTCAATCCGTATGTATGAATAATACAATCGTTTGCTCGAGAAAAGCATGAAATGAACGACATAAACAATTCTGACATACTAGCGTAAAACAGCAATTTAGCTGAAATATAAATATTACAACTATTACAGAGAATGTATGAGTGTAGCCGAAAGGGGGGCGTCGACATCAAGCTTGTATACTCCCAATTGAAAGAAATCGTCGAAGCGATCGACCAAGATTGGCCAATTTCCGGTTAGCCAACGCCGGGAGTCCAAGGGTATAAGAGAATTTGTCGTATCAATCGGTCTCCCTTGCCAAACAGCACCGAGAGACGAAATGAAAGAAGCTCGCCAGAGAATATGAGTGGAACCCGATGAGAGAGTGAGAGAGACCGAGAGAGACAGAGAGAAAGAGAAAGAAGTACGAGCGCAGAACTAGAGAGCAAGATAAGAAGATGAGAAGTGCTCGCTGCAAATGTGGAGGGAACCTCGATGGTTAATAATCAGCGGACGCGGCTCCTCGCGCTCGCACATCTTTTTTCCCCGAGTGCCGTAGAGCGAGACGAAAATGGAACGACAATGGACTTATATTTCAGTGGGACGGGTTTACACTCTTTCCTAGTACGATAATTTGAATCGTGAGAAAAATGAAACAGGAATTGTATTGTGCTCCGCAGGAGAAAGAGAGAGAGAAAGAGAGAGAGAGAGAGAGAGAGAGAGAGGAATCCATTTATTATAATGCCCGATATACATTTATTAAAAAAACTTGAAATAAATTATTGATTATGAAAGAGGAATTTCATTCAATTAAATATAAATATTATTAATTTGAAATAATATTTGTAATTATCGCAATATGCGTGTCATACATTTCAGTGTGATTAATGTATATAGGTAATTTAAATGGGGGTGAAATTTCATGCATCTTCATTGATTTCACACAGATTTTGACGAAACAAAATATTTCCCCATTTACTCGTAGCAATAGCAGATCTTTTCAATTTTTAGCAAGAAACTCGAAAGCATCATACGGCGCATCATCTCAGGAAGTTTGCACACGGCGCTGCACTCATATAGAGTCTCTCTCTCTCTCTCAAGAATAAGAACATTCGGCTGGCGGTGAAAAGCCGACTCGGCGCAGACCGAGAGAGCATCGTCATCTCGCCAACTTGTCCCAAGCTCGCTTCCTGCTTTCATTCGAGCATCCCCCTCCCCCTCACATAAGAGAGAAGAAAGTCTCCCTGAATGTCCTTCGGCCCCGTGCACCGTTTGTCGTCACCCTCCACGCAGACACATACACACACAACGTCATACACGCGATTTCCAACAAGTGTAGCATGTCGCGCGAGCAACGCGCGCGTAAGCTCTATAAGCACAGAGTCTATCTCCTATCTGACCCAGATCTATAACGCACTTGCAGAGTTGCGCTCGAGTCTTCTTATCTAGGCTCGCTCGTCCGAATGGGAACGTTAATATATCGCGAGAGAGCCGCGCGGAAAAACATGACCAACTGGAGCGAGTCGCGCCAACGCTTTTCCAAGGAGAAGATGAGCGTATACGCGGATCTCCTTATAGCTGTGTACGCGCCGCTAGATGGCTGTGTGCCTCGCGTCTCTTCGTTCTTTTTTTTTTGTTTTTCTTCTCTCCTCTCGTGTATTTCTGTGTCTTGGTCGCTTGCGGGGAGAGAGAGAGAAGAGGATCGCGGATAGATGCCGGTTTCGCCTACTGCTGCCGCTGCGCCGCTGTTGTGACACTTTGTCGTCACGGAACGAAGAGAATCTGGGTCGCGCGGCGAAGTGCTTTCGAACCATCGCAAGCCGCCGCGGCGGAGGAAAGTTGCACAGTGCGGCTGTGCGTCTCCCGTTCGAGGAGACGGGACGCGGAGGTGGAGGAGTAGGGAGGGATCGCTTTGCTATTGACTTCGCTCTTCTTCTCTCTCTCCCTCTCCGGATGTCTTTTGTTTCGTTATGCGATCAAGCGGATGATGCCTACTTTTATTTCACTGCTGAATTCAGTTTCTAACTTCGGAGAAGAGTCGGGGAGGGCAGAAAGTCACGTAACCGCAGAATCGTATACTTACCGCCAATCATTCTTTTACTTTCGTTGTATTTTCTTCCGCAGCTGCTCGATTAAACGTTTAGCGCTGGCAGTACAGTTTGAAGATTAAAGTCGCTTTCTCGTTTAACAAGAGGCGCGCGACCTTAATAAAGTTCTTTTGGGTCTAATAAGCGCCGAAGAGAAACCATTAAGAGTATAATGCTTACGCTCGGGATGCTCGTATAACACTCGCAGAAATGCTCCTAAAGCCATTATGCCATACCATCAGTGAACAATAAGCCGTTATAAGACTTTTTTTGTGTGCAAATCTGTTCCTGTATATCGAAGCTATATATAGGGGAATTTCCACTTACGGCAACAGCTGATTGCGCCCAAAAGACCGCGATATTGGACGATTTCTTTCCTACATCCATCCTCCGATAGGACCATAAAATCTCGTATATATATAAACTAAGCAGCCAAAAAGAAAAGGCGAAGGAACCACTGCAGGACCCTCGCTATAAAAAAAGAAGGATTATAGGCAAGATTTCTGGTCCGCTGGCAATTCCAGCAACACCTCCCGCCTCCGATGTGTTTTTTTTTCTCCTCGTCCCATTCAAGCGGCGCTCGCTCGGCATCGGGGCGACGAAATATATATTTGTCCGGTACGTCCCGTTGACCCTTCATAAAATTCAATGTGCGCGGCCGCTCGACAGACGTCCCAAGTTTGATCCGTGCAGGTTCCTCCATCTTCCCTCCTCTCTATTGCACCTGTAAACGCGGCCCGCTAACGCCATACATGTCGCACAGGCTAATAAAGTTAGTTTTACGTCACCTTGAACAAAGTTAATTTGGCACGCTTGACGCTCGTCAACTTTCCGGCTGGGGGATAAATTGCCTTTGCGCGGCGTTCTTGCTTTATATACGAGCTGCTACAATTTGTGCGCCTCAATATTCTCTCGCTCCGAGTCTCTCTCGCGCGTCCCGTGTATATGTACACTATAGGCACACGGGCTTCTCTCTCGTTATACCGGCCGCTTATATGATTGCCCCAAAAGTCTTTGGGGGAACGGGAAAGTGTATGCTTGTGTGGCTCCTATATATACTCCTCTCCTTTTCCGTGGATGTTGGAGAGGACGAGAGATAGGGAGAAGTTTGAAAGTCGGGGTTTTTTTTTTGGCGTCGAACGATTTTGCTGGGACAATATTTTCATTTCTCTTATGCCAACCTCCCGTGTGAACGTTGAACTTAATTAATTTCGCAAAGAGTGATTAACTTTAGACGAGCTTTAGGCCAATTATCTTGTGTAAACATTTGCCTCGCACGTATATATACATATATATACGAATATATGTATGTATGTGCATATATGTGTTGAGCACAGAAAGTAAATGTTTCGAAAATATGAGAGGTTATACGGTGTTGAATTATCGAGCGGATGACGAAACTTCAAATTAACAGAGTTTTTATGCCGATCTGACTCCTACTTCGAGTTTATTATACGTACTTGATACCTTGTTGATTGATCATTTGAACTTTTAATGGTCAGTCCCGATTAGCGAGGCAGGTCTTTTGTTATATATTTACCGATTAAAGTCGCTCTAAATATGACGGCTTTATTCCACAATGCCACCACGAATGATCACGATGGTATATCCGATGCTTTAAATTATTGAGTTCAATGGTAAATTCTTAAGCGAATGCGTGAATTTCCACAACCGAATGGCTTTCGAATGCAAATATAAAGGTCGATTTAAAGTATAGGTACGCACTTATATGTTTGTTCCAATCAATCGCAAGGTTAAGCTAGTAAATATTTATGCGCTTCATAAATGCCACAAATCAACAACTCACACGCAGAAAATAGCTCTTTTGGTCATCAAATCAATACACAGGCGCATTGATAAACGAACATAATATTTTACAGAAAAAAAAAATTGACACCAAAGGATAAAGGAAGGTAATTACAACGGCAGCATCAGCAGCATCAGCTGCGACACAAAAGAGATCGCCTTCCCGATTCGTGCCCCATTTCCAATAAACTCTATGCTCGGCGCTCGCTTCTTTGTTAAAACCGCGACCTCAGAGAGGCATGACGAGACACTGACTAACTTATGTCCACGCGCCATTACTAATCTCATATACCCATCGGCGAATGAAATCACCAAACAAAGCAAAAAAGAACCTCCTTTCGGTCCATAAAAATTTCATAGCCTTTCTCTCTCTCTCTCTCTCTCTCTCTCTCTCTCTCTCTCTCTCATAATGTAAAGCCCACGCACGTGTGTGCACAGGCTCGTGTTTTTTTTCTCACTCCTTCCCACCGCTGCGTGTCATTCCCTGACGAAAAATCTTGCTCGCGAGAATTTTACGAGGCCGAAGAAGGCTGGTGCGCAACGGAGGCGCCAGGGAACACACGACGAAGAATGGAGGCGAGCCGAGAGAGAGAGAGAGAGAGAGAGAGAGAGAGAGAGACTCGCGATTTAACACCTTCCTCCTTCCCCCGTCGTATAGCTCGTTTGAGCACTAATTGGACTTGAAGTCTCGGGCTTTGTACTCGGGCACCGTACAAGTATAGCGATTGCACATGCACGGTCGCACGCGCACATAGACAAGAGAGAGAGATAGAGAGAGAGACGACATGGCCGATACGCGACAATTATCTTTCACCGAGCGCGTCATATTAGTAGCTACTAGGTCAATTTAAGTACTACAGCGATACCTTTATATATTTTCTCTTACGCATCGCTGCATAAATCGTGTCAAGGTTTCGTCTCCCCCTCCTACTCCTCTTGTTGCCTTCCTTCCTTCCTTGCCCAGCTTCACCACATGCGTCTATACGGCGTATGTTTTTGCGATTGAACGCTTCTTTGTCGATCTAATGCACGCGAAGCGTAGACTATACAGTTTGTTGCTCGCTTTTGCTTTTTCTTCTTTTCTCGATCGTAAAAATTTTAACCGCTGCTTGCGTTTTGATCGCCGCTGTGGATAAAGTCGGTGTATACCTCGCGTTGCAGACGATGTAACGATATTCGATTTTAGCATTCACTGTATGGTTTTAAAAGGGACCTAATTAGTAATTTTATTAAATTCGTTCTCATCGCGCAGTTCTGTATATACATATGTATTTCGCTGCAGTTTCTGCTGGTGCGTAAATCCAGAAAATGTTGTTTTAAATGATTATTTTATAAGCACGCGATAATCCTTGCAATTATCCGTGGTATATAATTATAAAGTTGCGTTTAAAAGAATGTTGCATCATGCATAAAAATGTCGACCGACTCAGTAAATAAATCGTTAATTTGTGAATTAATTAAAAAAAATTCGTCGATAACACAGAATAAAGAACGGGAAAATGTAAATGAAAATTTTGTAAAGTTAAAAATTAAGTTATGCTTTCGCTTGAATGCCGCATCTTTTATTACTGATATTACATTGTGTGCTTGCAAATATGTATACAGCACGAAATATAACGTATTTTTAATTGGAAAATGAAATACGCTAAGGATTATATAATAACGATTGCTAAAGTGCAAAAGAATATAATACTTTGGAATAGATATTCAGAACTGCCTTCTTTTATATGCTTTACGTGTTGTACAGGATAAAAAGAAAAGTTTGTACACCTGACATGTTTTTTCTAACGCCGCAGAAACTCCTACACGTAAAGTTGCAGAAAAAGTTTGATAAAGCACCACTGTTCCCGGACATGATTGATTTACTCTCACTCGTACTTTTCCCAATTACTTATTGCCCATTTTTGTCAATTCTATTTACTTCAATCAATATCATTCTTTTTTTTTATAAATTTTAAATACCCATTTTGTATAACCTTTTTTATAAAAAAAGAGTTTCATTACTTTTACATACAGTGTAAAATCGTCACGCCGACCGATATAATATCAATTGCTCCGACGCAACAAGAGCCGCCGCTTATCCCCGAAGCCAGCGGCAATATTTACCGACTCCTCTCTTTCGAACACACGGCATTTCACACACAGAGAGAGAGAGAGAGAGAGAGAGCCCTGCAGCAGCAGCAGCAACAGCAGCAGCACAGCAGGGCTTGTACACACACACACATATGCATACACAGCGTCGATCGGTGAACGGCAATTCGCCAATAACTTCCTTACACGCCTGAACAGCGGCAGCTCGGCCTACCGCCTCATTGTCAAGCTGTAGTCGGCGACGGTGGCGGTGGCTGCTACACGTACCAAGTCATGAGAGAGAGAGAGAGAGAGAGAGAGAGAGCGAGAGAGGGACAACGACGCGACGGGCGAGCTCATTGATTGCCTCGCATACGTATAGACACACCGCGTGGTAGCATATCGGTAATGCTTTGGCATTGTGTGTGTGTGTGTGTGTCGGGGACCGTATACTGAGAGAGAGAGAGAGTCGGAGGAAGGCCCACCCAAAGCTCGATAGAGCGTAGACTGGGAATAGGATGCGCTTGGTCGGATGGCACGAATTCGTTTCGAGCTTCACTAGACCTTACTTCCTTTTGCCGATATCCGCGGCGACTCCAGTCTCTCTCTCTCTCTCTCTCGCTGACTCTCCCTTCCCTTCTCAAGGCTCGCTCCTCTATAGCAGCCTCTGCATGTACAGGCGTTGCGCGAGAATTATTATACTTGCGTATACGTGGTGAGCTTTCCTTTATTAACGATGATTTATAAATAAAGAGCTCCTGTTGCTGCGACTGCTGCTGCTGCTGTTGCTGTGAGTATAGCCGCTGGATTGTTCGTTACAAGAGGCCCGAAGCTAACGCCGATGTGTACATATTCGAGGGGGCTTTCCTACCGCGAGTCCCGTGAATATTGCAGGATCTTTTGCGGCCGATGGGAGAGGGGCACCGACAGCTCTATTGCGCCATTCGATAATTTTGAGTGCAATTTCAATCGTGACTGGCATGCGCACCGAAATGCACTTCAGTGCTACGGCGGTGGCCTCGTGGATTTTGACAGTGAAATGTCCGATGGCTATCCGACAATTTTAAATTTCGACGTATTGGGCTGGAGGCTTAATGACTATTAGATTGATTGCGACTAGAAAGAGCCGTGCCGCCGCGATGCATCTGTTTAGTATATAATTGCGACGGGGAATATCAATCCCACTGTGAGCATGTATCGGTTATGAACGAACTTTTAATAATTACACACTGCTGGGCGTATAGATTATTATTTATGCTTGATTTTTTCGCATTCGACTAAATTAATTATTTAATATATCAGTGGATGCGCACATTATAATTTAATGAAATATGAATAGGACAACTATATTATCATGGTACCTATTCGTTAATAATTTTGTAATTGAGTCAGTGCAATTCGGGATTAATAATGAATAATCTATGTTGATTACAAAGTTAGCTTGCGTGTGTGCTTCAATTGTGATTAGTAATTAATATCTTCTGTTTATTATATCTCTGATACTAATTAATTAAGCATAATCCTGATGTAGATATATAAATAAAACAGTTACATTAATTTTGTAGAAATTTTATATTTTTTATTGATGCAACAGGACCCAAATTGCAATTATTTTGAGGTACTTAATGTACATTGAACTTTAATTTTTATACGTGAAAGTACATAAAAAATTGATGAATTCTATATAAATAAAATAAATCTTTAAATTCGCACTGAAATTACTGTGAACGGCACCCAAATGAAAATGTTTTTCACGGCCGCAGGCGTTTGTTCAAACGGAGACCTCAAGATTCCACTACTATGATGCTTAGCCATTTAAACTGCGACCGCAGCATCGATTGACTTTTCACTTTAACCGCGACATTAGCTGCCGCAGCCTACAAGAAGATACATCGTGAATGTATCCGCAAGGGTGACGCTGTAATGCGACATACATATACAGAGAGACAGAGAGAGAGAGAGAGAGTGAGAGAGAGCGGGACTATATAACAGTTGTACTCAAGAGCCTCTGGAGCTCGTACGATTCGAAAGCCTAATGCCCATTTGACTCGCGTCATTAAACTACATCCAGATGGCCTTTAGGCCGATCGGTATTATGCCCACACACATTATATATATGTTATAACTGTGTGTATATGTACAGTGCATCACGCGCGAGCACATACACACAAACTTGCGCATGCGTCGACAGAAGGAGAGAGAGAGAGAGAGAGAGATTTTGATTATTTATCCCTGGCGCGACGTCTGCGACGTCTGCTCCCGCGGGTCTATATATCTCACCCGAGCTCGTGGTTACATAGCGACTGTGCGGTCTACTCTATCTCTCTCTCTCTCTCGCTCTCTCTTCTCTCGTGGTTCTCTCGTACTTTAATCGCAATGCGCGGTGCCGCCGTTGCCGCCGCCGCGACACAATTCAGTCCCACGTCGGGGTCTATATAATGCCTAACGTAATTCGCGCTTGGACAATCGATATTTCTCGCGCGCCTCTTAATTTGTCATACAGGAATCGAAATTCCGTGATGGGCTGTCGCAGGTGGTGTGCGCGCGCCTTTATCGCCGCGATGTATGGATTCGGCGATCAAAGTCAAATTTCGGGGTGAGATATGTGGAAATAGCAGCTCGTAAGAATGTATGTTTTAGAACAATGGAAGATATGTGCAGCTTATATCTTATCGCTAAGGACACTTGTCCTACTGGGAATCTACAAGAGAGTACAGCTGGAGATATTTACACTTTATTTTGTACGTATATAAATTTATACTGTCTCATATTCCGTATATTATACATATTTATCTATAAATTATTGATTCAAGTAATATTTGCAATTAATTTGTACTCGTAGAATCTGTTGGCATCGCTAATTAATATATTCATTACTTCTCTCTTAGTGCGTTATTGCCAAATATAGAAATGGAGCCTACACATCAAAGCATCCAATTAATATCATTAAAAAACACGCATCAAAGTTTCCATGCACAATTTCAAAAACGAATAATCAGAATCAACCCAGCCTAAACTAAACATCTAAAACTTTTACAACAAAAGAATCCGAGAGCCACCCACATCGAGAGATTCTCAAGTCTTTATCGCCAACGCGAATAAACAAACTCAAGACGCGAGATTGTCGTGAACTTGCGCAGCTCGGAAAGACTCTTTCTCTCTGGTGCAGCAGTGCTGAAATGTGTGAGCCACACACGCACACACACATGCACACACATATGCAAGCATAGACATATGCAGGCGAAAAGCCGTCACCAATGACAATGTGATCTGTTTAGTAAACGATTGGGCAAACTTGTGGACGATCGATCCGCGGCTTGCACACGTGTCCGATGAAAGCCGACACCGGATAAAAAGCCGAGAGCTGCGAGTCTAAATACGCCTGAGCGTCGATCGCATTGTCGTGGAAATTAATTGTCTTAGGAGGTTGGGTGACAAGAGGAAGATAAGACGGAATTAATGCAGCCAACCGAGACGATGGAGGATCAATGAGATTCTGAGCTTATGCTCAAGCCCGTCTGTATATACTCTCAAGACAACTTCTATTATGCTTTGATTTATTTAGTGTCAAAATCGAATCTATATATATATATAATTACGTTTATGAACAGCTTTTCGATTTACTCATATACATAGTTATGTGTTTCAACAAAAGTTTAGATTCACTTTTTTATAGTTAACAGTTTCATCCATGACGTGGTAACTAAGGAAACTTCCAAGTAAAGAATTTCGGTAACAATCATCTTCTTGATAATATCAGAATACGTATCTTACAAGTCCAACAATCTTTATCATAGCTTTATGATATTCCCTTTTGGTTACTCTAATATTTAAATATATTCAATTATCTATTGGATGTAAAACTGTCACTTGCATCGTGATCCGCACGAATTTGCTCAATGGCAATTGAACGGGGAAACTTTTAAGCAGATTAACGAAATGACGATACACGTTTTTATCGTAGAGCACGTCTGCGCGTTTTGTATTCGAAAATAAGTCTTGATTCGCTCAAATACTCGACAATACTCGTATATATACGTTACGTTTGAACGCAGTATGCCGATGAATAATTTCCTCGTCCGTCATGTACACCGCAAATTATTTCATCAAAGGCAAAAAATTGCTAAGCTCATTGGTGTATACGATGATACGATTGACAGGTTCGTCGACCCAGCGCAAAAGTAATGCCCAAACAATTTCTGACGAATTTCCGCAACAATCGACTTGAAGACACGTCTCTCGAATTCATTGGAGCCGAATCGTGCAGAGAAGCGCGCGACTTCAGCGTCGATCGTCAACTTCAATCCTTGCAGCTCTTTTCCCACCACTCCTCCATTATTATTATCTTATCGGAAAGCGTATACTCGCTCGAATGCGCGGAACAATCATCTGGCGACCGGAAGATGAGTCTGCTCCGGTTATCCGTACACACGCATCTCTTATCGGGCAATTAACCGCGCTTAAGACGTCTTCTCTCTCTCTCTCTCTCTCTCTCTCGCGAACTCTCGCATATTACCGCATTAGCGGAGAGAGAGCGAGATAGAGAGAGAGAGAGAGGGAAGTGGGGGTTTAGACTGGCAGGTATACAACAGCAGCTGCGGTGAGTCGCGACAAACGCCTCCTGCTTTATCGTCGTCCAGGAGATCGATCAGCCTATTTACGGCTATGCCCCCCCGTCGAACGCCGCGGCGGCGGCAAATGTTTGCGCGCGAGGAGAGAGCGAGAGAGTGTCTCTCTCTCGCTATTAATCTTCCGCTCGCAAGGGGGATGGGAGAATTAAATGCACGAGGTCCACTTGCCGTCGGTGCAGCAGTTGACGAAGTGACGCCAACGACGGAGCACTACCGCAAGCTCTGCTACCATGTGTGTGTGTGTGTGTGTGTGTGTGTGTCTGCGCGCGTGAAAAACGGCGCATAGGCGTGTGCGAACCTGCTGCCATATACTGAGATTCAATCGATCACACGATTTATCAATTCTTGGCCATTTTCCCTCGTACACACGCATACTATACACACTCTCTGTTTGTGCGGGTGGAGGTTTTTTCTTGTTTTGTTTTGTCGCTTTCACATAGATATAGGTCTCGTCTCCGCTGTGTGCTCTCGTGCAGGTTATTATGTGCTTTTTTTTCGGAGGAGAGGGTAATGACTGTGCGGCCGCTCTACTCGTATACGAGTGATTTTTTTCAATCGATTATAGGATAACACGCGGCAAACGAAATTACGAGCGAGGAGTGTGTGCTCGTCACTTTTATATGCGTCGCCAATTCACCAGTAACTAACTTATTAATTTAGGTGGATATTACCGATTCAATAAAGATTACTTTACCTATATATTATGCATAAAGCTGCCGAAAATTCGCATGTATGAATTGCATATTCGTTACTATATCAGTTGATGGAAGCTATATACCGATTAGAAAACGGTTCTACACGCAATTATTTATACGTCAATATTTTGCGCCAATTGAAATGCTTTCAAAGAGTAAAATTTACTCTTTTTGCTCCCTTTCCGCGTTTCAACACGAGAGATCGGATAAAATCTTGTTTAGCTGCGCAATGGGAGTTCCGACTGCAATGAATTCAATTACGCCCAGGAGACAAATTAAATAACATATTTTTACACGCTACAGGCCATTTACTCCTGATAATACCACAATAGTATCATTCGTCGGTTTGTACAAGTAATTTATTTACACTCGGAATAAAATATTGCGAATGTTTCGAAATCCACATCGACTCGTTTTACCATCATTGAGAGAGAAAGAGAGAGAGAGAGTCGAAACAGAGTCCTCAAAACTCTATACATTTCGAGAAGAGCTGGGAGCCATAAGGATAGAAAGAAGCGTAACGACCACCGTGCAACGTCAAAAAGAAATATATATTTCCGAGCACAGCGGAGCGTGCGTGGCATTTGACAACAAAGCACGTAAATTAAATCGCACATCAAACGCGGGGCGCGAGGAGGAAGAGGAGGACGCGAGAGACAGAGAACGACGCCGCCGCCGTTGCTACTGCCGTATCAATGTTATTCCGTCAAACACACGTCCTCTCTCGGGCCGAGCGCTGCACAGAAGAAGCTTTCGCGGCCACATACACATGCTGGTGAATAAAAGGCCAAAAAAAAAGAGACAGAGTGAGAGAGAGAAAGAGAGAAGAGCCGCGCGGCAAGAGAAGCCACCACGTACGCGCATGATCTTCATTAAGCGCCAAACCTTGGGGATCGACCCACGACCGGGAATGCCAATGATATTTTGCCGCGAATAACACAGCACCGCCGCTTTTACCTCATATTGCATGCTCATCACACTCTCTCGTGACTCCTCCGAAATTCAGTAGCGAATAATTTCGCGTAGTGCTTCTCTCCGTGCGTACGGTATTATATAGATAGCGGGAGAGAGAGAGAGAGAGAGAGAGAGAGAGGTAGTTGCGGCAACAGGGCGGACGCACCGTGTTTCCCTGCCGCGCAGCTATCAGCCGTTTGCTTCGGGAAGCGCGAGGAGCTGCGCCGGGACACACCGATTGTTATCTTCCAACGATGCAGTTCGCGCGAGAGGAGCGAGGGAATTGTTTGCGCGCGGCGAATAATTAAGACACAATTGGGATGTCCCGCGCGATTATTGCTAGAGGATACGCTACAGTGCTGCGGGGAACGTCGCCTCCTATTCTGTTTTGTTCCGGCCGAATTTCGAGTTTCGAACAGTTTGTTTTTCGGAAATGACTGCTGTTTCGAAATATATGTGTAGCTCAAGTTTGCTCTTCGTCGACGAATATGATTATTGCGATAGTCGAGTTGTATATGAGGTGTTTTGATATATATCTACTGTGTTTCAGATTTGGTATATAAGTTGGATGAGAATAGTCAACGCGGAAGCTGATTTAAATACAACTCAAATTTGATCGACATTCTTTCGTATATACTATAGTAAAGAAAATCAAATTACGACGGTGGAAATCGAATGACGGTGGATATCGATGAGGGCATAAGATTGTCAGGCAAAATTAATTACTTCATTAAAATTAAAACAGAATTAGTCGACAGATAAATCGATGGATTTCTTTATAATAATTGAAATGAAACACTATTTAAAATAGCCACAAACTTAGTTAATGCTGACAAATGGCTAGTTCCTTTCTCGTAATGTAACACTTTTTTGGATATTAATAAAATTTTACGTATTTTTTGACGATTAAAAATAGAGTATAACAAAACTAGAGTCGATCAAGATAACCTCCAAAGTTTTGCATTATATTTACCATCACGTAAAATCTTAAGGAATCAAGAATTAGGATATTGAAAACATTCAGTTATAAGTTTCTCATGTTTAAGCATTACTTTTTTTCTTTTATTTTGAAACTGACTAATTTCTAGTCTAAAACTGTGTTCAATTTCCACCAAGGTACAGATAGGTACTATCTGTTTATCACGTTTAAAAAGTTAAGAATTAACAATCTTTGATGACGTAACAATTCAATTAAACATTAATCTACGATATTAAACGTATTTATATGATAAGATTGGCGTGAACTTTGTCGTTCTACGCGTAGGAAAGGGTTTTTGACCCCAAAAGACACGCGGTTCATTGTGAAATTTTATGTATAATGTATAGTTTATATATAAGAGATAAAAACACATTATTACAGCAATATACTCTTCATTCTTAGTTTTGTATTTACTAGTATGCTTTATGTGACATCATGATACATTTGAATATTATTTGAGGCTATTACAGATATGATAAAATTTCGTCGCCTGTATTAGAATTCGTTAACAAGAGGCATCAACACAAACGATAGAGCGAAAGAGCGAAAGAGCGAGAGAGAGTGAGAGAGAGAGAGAGAGTGAGAGAGAGCAAAGAGAGAGAGGCACAGCGGTGACGTAGCACTGCTTGAAGATAAGGTATATACGAAGCGAAGCTTTTGTCAAGAGCGTAATTGTGAATAAAGCGAAAGATAGCGTTGGCTTTTGATGCCTCTCCCTCGCTGCTTTTTAAGTTGTAAGTGAATAAAATGTAACTACGTGGCCTCGTACTCGTTGCAATTTCGCATTTCGGATAAAATTTCCTACTTCAGAGGCGCGAGATCAAAAGTTTCAAGTGCGGCCAGTTTAATGGTACGATACACCGCGTATCTAGTTTCAGTAATCTTAGTTTGTAAAGAATAGAAAGGAGAATGGGATGGAAATAACATTAAATTTGATAACGTGCAAATCGAGAGACCGCCTCACGTTGTTCTGCGCTAAGAAAAATTATGCACAGTTGGTTTGGATTTGGATGAAAAGAGAAGAGGAAAATATCTACGATTTTTGACATTGGGGGAAAAAAAATAAAAAGATTTAAGTTTATCGGAATTACGAAAAAAAATATGTAATAGACATTTTTGCTTTTAAATATTAATATTACTTTTTACGTAAAAAATTTAAATTCGTATGTCACGTGTATAAGTGAAAATGTATTCAGCTCTCCTGTAATTTTAGTATAAAATGTGGGTGAAATTTTGCGGAAAATATTCCATTCCAAAATATAATATTATGTGAAATCCAGAGTTCACAGGAAATATACTGCACTTTAGCTTTCGTTCATTACAGCTGAGAAATATTAATAACATCTGCACACAGCTGGAAGGACATCTTGTAGTCCTGGTTTTCAGAAATTTTTTCTCCAACCCAGTGCAGCCACTATATATCAGGTACCGCGATGCAGAAGAGAATCTCATTAATTAAATTTCACGGATCTCGATAAACCAAAATCAATTACGCTTGACTACAAGGACAATTGAGTGACATTGCAGCCGATCCTTAAGCAATTCCTTAGAGTAAGGCAATTAATTGTGCTTGATGCATTATGCATAATTACACGTGAACCGATTGAGAGAGAGCATCTCTACCTTTCTTGCAGCCTCCAACCGCGCGCGCTCTTTTTATCTCCCACCCGGTTTTCCTCGCTAATGAATAGATTTTCGCCAAATGAGAGTCCGCGTATAGCCAACACGACCTGAAAGCGACTGTAAGAATAACTTTGTTCACACGCCAATATGATCCATTATGCACGCTAAGCGATCCCGGAAACTTACTCTCTCGCCTCAGCAATCACGTCCTCACTCTGCACACTCTAATGTCACAAATCTGCGGCTAAGTAAAAGTAAAATGCACGGCGGCGGCGACGGCGGCGGCGGACCCGCAATGACTGTTATTACTAATAGCATTTTTTTCCTCCTCCTTCCTCCTCCGTCGCACACGTAATGATACGCGTACCTATACCGCGCACGTGATATACTCGGGACACTCGTACACTCACACACACACACACACACACACGTGTATAAGCAGACAGCCGCGCAACTGCACATGGCAGGGACAAAGAGAGGCTACCTAAAAAAGCGAGTCGAAGGAACGCAGCTGCGCGCGCGCGCGTGCGACTTTTCGCTTTCTCAAACGTCATCTCTCTCTCTCTCTCTCTCTCTCTCTTTCTTTTTCTCTCTCTCTCTTTCTCTCTCTCTATCTCGCGAAAGAGTGCACGGGCAACACCTTGAACTCGAAAAGTATACACATCGGGGGCCGTTGCTTTACGCAACCTATACCCAACTGCAGGGTCCCGCGCCTCTCTCTCTCTCTCTGTTTGTGTGGATTTAACTCTGCTAAGCAGCGCGCGCGAGAGAGAGAGAGAGAGAGAGAGGAGAGCTCCACGAGAGACAAGCTCTTGTGATAAGCCTTTCTAAAAAGGCATGTAACTAGGAATGGGTTATATATGCGCGCGAGCCGGACGGCAAGACACATTATAAGAGCTCGGCTATACGGCGGCTATACGACGGCTAAGGCGGCGGCGGCGATCCCCGGCATAGCGGGAGCTGCTACAGTGCACAACGCGCCCGCACCGCCGCCGCGGCCTATGCGCTCGCCCGTCTCGTACGTGGGAAGAATCGCTGCGCGCTCGAGCATAACATCGCTCCCTCTCTCTCTCTCTTTTCTCCATTTCTTTTTTTCTCTCTCTCTCTCTCTCTCTCTCCTCCTCTTTCCTCTCTTTATCTCTCTATCGCGCTCTCTTTATACTTTTGCTCACTCGAGTTCTTTTCTCTGCCTGCCGCGCGTGTGCGAGTGCGAGCAGCAGAGGGAGAGAGAGAGAGACACCTTTAGGATTTTTGTGCAGCTCCTTTTTTCGTAAAATAGATTTTACTCTTGTTCCTTTAGACTTGTGGAGCTTCGCTGTACGTGATGTTTCAGTCGATTATTTAGAGAGGTGGCATATATATATATACTCCCATTCAAATTTATATCCCAGTATCCGGTGGTTATATACCGATACGACAACCAAGCATAATTTAGCTATTGAATATAAGTTTAAATTAGATTTAGCTGTGTAAACTACCGGGTGTATTCTATCGGACGATTTTTGAACCGGTCACGTAAACTATCGAATAATGGTATAATTTTTCGTTCGCGAATACTTTGCGATGAAATTAATGATACGAGTTCATTTATTCTTTCGAGTTTTATAATATGTCATGCGCTGATACAAGATTTATGATGGATTAAAATTATTCTTTAAATGCGGCTGAAATTCATATTAATATAACGTAACCGATAATGCATGATAAATGAGTGCTAACCGCAGCGTAGTATGTCTGAATAATTTGTCTGTAACTACTGAAGCATAAAAAAACCATGTTATTGTTATTTATGATGATTATTGCGAGTGATTTATGTTATATAATTATTTAATTATTTTCAATGGAAAAAATTTTTAGAATCTGCGTACTTTTTATTGCACCTCTATTGTATTAATACTTGTTCTATCGAGCTCGCCTAACGTCGATTAGCCCTTCCTGCAATTTACACCCATAAATCAGCAAATTTTTCATAGAAGAACTGCACGATCGGATAAATATTCACATTAATTAACCAAAACTTATTCAATCGCCATCAAGCAATCGTAAATTTCATTTCTAAAACGACGGCGAGCATCAGTTTCGACGTTTTTTCTCCAAAGATCGCTCGAACACTCCCGGAGCTCCCCCGCGAAGCGATCACCAAACTCCACGGGGAATCTCTCGCTCGGCGCACACACGCATGCTCACGCGGCTTTACTCATTCCGCACACACCGAGAACCAGAGAGAGAGAGAGAGAGAGAGAGAGAGAGGAAGATAGCGAAGCCAAGAAAATTTGAATAGTCCCGCGCTGACTAATCGCGAGCGCGCGCGCTCTGTCCGCGACGCGAAGCGAATATACAAACGTGGTCGCAATGCGGCATACGCGCGGTCCCCTTCCTAATACCTCGACGGCGATCGCGCTCGGCGCCTTAGCCCCGCGCGGCTCATTAATATTCATCGGGCGCTTATAATGCTTGTAAAATGAGGAAAAAGTGGAGGAGCGGGTTGCTGCTGCTGCTCTCGGCTACTGCGCTCTCGCGGATACGATAACTCTCTGGAATTCAACCCGCGCGCGGCAGAATACACACGAATTTCTGCCACCACCGCTGCGGAGTCAGTTGCGCGCGAGTGAAAGAGCTGTCCGTCCAATTATATACCTGTTGAGTCCAGTCTGTCTGGGTGCAGTTGGTTCGCTTGTTCGATTTTGTTTTTCCCCCGTCTCTTTTTTAGCGAATGATCGTGAAAACGGTGCGCGCGTGTACTCTATGTGGATCATACCGTGAATCGTTGCGATTTTATCACGCGCGGATTGGTTGTGCTGCTGGTATTGCTGTAAACCGCGATGTGCACCCGTGAAGTGCACGAGATCCGCACGCGCGTGCTATTTCCATTTTGACGCGTACCCACAGTATACTTTTGCAGCGAATGGCTGCGCGTGTTAAGTACGAAATTTAACGTTGTATATACCTAGGCAATTCTGTATAGGGTGATATTGCTTTATGAAATTTTAAATAATCGCAAATTTGGCGTGTGCGATGCCTTGCCCACTGATGCGGGGTAATAGCGTCGATCGTAAATCATTCGCCCGATTTACTGATCAATTTCGCGGCTATAGAACGTTGAAGATTAAATTAGTTTTGACGATCGGCCGTATATGAATTGGCAGTTTACGTCCCATCGTTTTACAGCGTAATACAAATAAGTAGAATTCGCACGAATGCGAATGAGCCACTCGAAAGACTTGATATTTCAATCTTAGGATTGTTATTTAACTTGAACGTCCGTCGATTAAAAGTTCGAAATAGCTCAATTCAGCGTGATGGCTATGACAGTTTGTGTGGATAAATAACGGACGCTTCTAAAATCCTATCAATAGACCCACACACCGACGCACACAGAGTTCTAATATCGGCTCGAAAAAAACCTCTCGTTGCTCCGTCCAATTTCGCGGCTCCATTCACAAAGGATACATAATCTATATACCCAGGCGCGCTCGTTCGCGCTGGGTAAATCATTTTAAAAATCTCAATCTCGCCGAATAAAATTCACCGATGCATCAATATTATTGACACTCAGCGGCCGCCGGTGTATGCACACTGCACCGAAGCCCCGATAAAATTTCGTGCTGCAGCCGCTGCTATATATATATATATATATGTACCACGCAGGTATCCGCCTTTAACCCGTTCTCAATATTCGCCCGTCACACGGAGCGAGATTTAAGAGCCGCCGAAATCTAGGCGAAAAATTATGGCCGTTCCCCCGCGGCGCGCGCCGCGCCCGGTCTGTAAAGCCACCCCAAACGTAAAATCCGCGGCTTTCTAGCCACTCTTCGCACGGATTGCATGCACATGCGCACGTGTAGAGATAGACAGACAGAGAGAGAGTGAGAGAGAGAGAGAGAGAACGGAATTCTCGCGGGCTTATAGTTTCACACGCGCTGTATAATATACTTTCACGCGAGACGTCGAGGAGGGGGAGGGGGGATCGAACACCGACGCCGCCTTTTATTTCCGCCGTTCGTTCGCTGCTCGATCTATCGGCGTTTCGGCATCAATTACAACGCTAATGGCCGGCAGTCAGTCACACCTTGCGGTATATATCTCGGCTTCTCTCTCTCTCTCTCTCTCTCTCTCTCTTTCTCTCTTTCTGTACGTCTATCTGTCTGTCTCTGCGTGTGCATAGAGAGCGGCGAAGCAGGCGCGTGGCAACTGTACTCGCACCGCCATTGTGTGAGTGATTTAGAGCGACCGATGAAAAGTGCTGCGGTTATTTAGGTTATGTGCGAATACGCGTGGTAAAAAATGAAAGCGCCTGCTGCACCCGAGAGCGTCTGAGAGAGGGAGAATATTGCTCTGTCTTCTTTATATGGCTGCTGATTAATAAGCGTGGGCGGGCTTCGTATGTGTATAACTCGGCGGCGGCAATTAATGCCCCCGATGATCCTTTTTATATTCTGATATAAGCTTATTATAGGTTGTTGTAAATAACAAAAGCTATTTGATTTATGGCGATTTGGTAACAGTGTATAACGTGGCTCTTGCAGGGATAAAAAAAACCACTTGATAAAAACAATCGTTTATTTATAGTATATTGTGTAATTTTGCTTTAGTTTTCTCATGATACTGAGATATCGATTAAAATTATATATAGTGCATTTTGAAATAGAAAATTAGTCTGCAATAATAATTATTTTCTAGTTAAGGTATTGCAATCTAGAGCAATTTTTCAATGCTTATATAAAAAACGTTTAATTATCAAAGTATATTGTTTGAAGCTTAATAATAATATCTAATATGATTTTCTATTGTTTACTATTTACTAGTAATTCTTATGCTCGTTTACCAACGACGTAAGTGGCACGTTTCACTCTCAAATGATAATATTTTTAGAAACAGGATGAACATTCAGTCAAGCAGCTTTTCCAATGCACTAATGGTCGTGAATTTTTTACATCCTGATACAACTGTATAATTATATCTCGTTCTCATACAAAATGCAATTGAAATAGCCTATACAGCTATAGTTACATTACAATATAATTTCAATTCGACGATCAGCCGTTTTCTTATCAAATAATCACCCACCGATAATAGTCCAATCACCGCGATAAGTGATTTGTTACGATCGCTCTAGCGAGCTTTTTTCACAAACAAAGCTCATTCACGCTCTATTTGTTTTGTATCATCCCAACAGTCCGATTAGACGATCGTATCCTACGTACAATCCTGTACTTCACGGTCTTTAAGCCTGATATATGTATATACGGTGAATCAACAAAGAAAACATAAGATATATATAATGAGTCGAGAGATTTGATACGAGGACAAAAGCCGAGAAAAATTTCAACGATTCCCCCGTGCAGCCGCGCATACATCTACTAACCAAAAGGCAAAAGTACGCCCCCTGACCATCATCATAACTCCGGCAGCTCCGACGCTGCGCTCCTGCACGGCTGCTGTTGCTGCTGCTGCTGCTCGTCGATTCGTAAAGCGCTGTGTGTATATATGAGCGAGGCAGCGGCGGCAGCAGCAGCAGCAGCAACGTAGACATCGAGACAAAAGTCATTTCCTCGGCGCAGTCCAAAATTACATATAATTGGAGTAGCGCACGAGAGACTTTGTCTCTCTTTCTCTCTCTTTCTCTCTCTCTCTTCTTCTCTCCCCTCCTCGAGTGTGTGCGTTCGTGCGTGCGAACTCGAGCTCTGCTCGCGGCCGCATATATACACACGCACACACGCGCGCGCGCGTACACTTGCTATAGCCGTCCCAGCGATGCGATATATATATATATATATATACATGTAAAGAGAGAGAAAGAGAGAGGAGTGCAGTAGGAGCGCAAAGCAGCTTACTTTTACTACTATCCAAAAAGACGCACGAAAAGCCAAGCCATTCGAGTAGACTCAGTTGTGCACGCGTCTACGTTTTCTCCGGGCGGTGCACGCTCGCGCGCGCGCGCCTTTAATGCTGCTGCTGCTGCTGCTACTGCTGGCGTTTCGGCTGTGTGTGGGTGTGCTTCGCCGCGCTCGCTGGTGAATGAGTACGTGGCGGCCCTCCGAGTATGTGTTGAGTACTCGAGTATTTCTGTACGCTTACGATTGCGACTGTCCTTATACTCTCTCTTGCTCTCTCTCTCTCTCTCGCTCTTTCGGTCTCTTTCGCATTCTCTCTTGTGTCTGAATTCGCCGCCGTCGCTGCCGTCGTCGTCGCGCGACTAAAGCTGCACCGCACACGCCTCTATATATGCATGGCCAACGTCGTCGTTCGCCCCAGCGTCTTCGTCGTCTGACTGTGCACTTATGGGCACGCGCGCAAAAATCCGTATATCCCCGTGGTGCATGCACATAGTATCCCCATCAACTCTCACGCGGACACGCCCCCGCGTTATAGGTTGATCATCGGTATATAGCTATACACCGTGCTGGGAGCTATCCGCAGCGATACATATATATATATATATGGGTGTGTGTGTGTGTATATATATATTATCGAGGGAATATTGCAGCAGCGAAGCTGCGCGCTACTGGCTCTATATACGTATATTGTGTATAGAGGGCTGAGGCCACGTAGAGCGTGTAAAGTGACGCGTTATACTGATTCGATTTTACAGTTTATCGTTAAACCTGTCGATTTTAGTTATGGCGGCTACGTGTGCCGCGCGCTCCCGCGGGTCATTACGCTTTAGATGTATAAAAGCTGCGAGGCCTGCGATTCAGCTTTGTCGGCGCGAGACAGCGAGAGAGAGAGAGAGAGAGAGAGTCGAGGGAGAATTTTTATGGCTCACGGGGCCTCGTAAGAGTATACATGTATAACGCCGTCTGGTGATTAATTGCGTACGGCCGCGGGAATGTATAAGCCAATTTCTAGAGAGGACTTTTCTACGTTTGATGGACGATCCGAAGCTGCTGCTGCTACTGCTGCTACTGCTACTGCTACTGGTTTCGCGAGGCGACGCGCGATATGCGTGCGCATAATAGCGCTGAAAGTTGTTGATTAATTAAAAGATGATTAATCGCGAGATTGTGTGTGTTTAGCTGGGGAATTACGAGATTGCTTTGATTATACATTTTTTTAGGAGTGTTGCGAGACGAGTACGTTCGTTTTTTTTTTTTTTTTTTTTTGTTGCACTACATTTTATTTGATGGGTGGTAATGGTGCCACTAAAAAGTTGTAGCTTTATTTTCAACCGTTTGTATTGGAGATGTAACGATTTCTATCAAACTCACTCTATATCAGTTCGAGTAAACGTCAATATTGAGAATCAAATAGATTTTTTCAAAAAAATATTGGACATTTTCGAAACGTTCTCGTGTCCAAATAAATTTAATTTAATTCGCATATAGTTCGACTCGAGCTTTTACTGCAAAACAATATCCGTACGAAGTTGATAAACATAAAAATAAAAGGGACGGATCAAAATTGAAAATGAACGCGATGATTAAAAAGAGGCAACAATTTCGTTCTTTATTCATTGCGCAACCTTCTTTCGAAATCTTGCACTCCTTGTATTTACACGGTTGGCGCGTATATAAATAAATTCGGTCGTCGGTTAAGCTCAGCCGTCCGAAGCCGTCGCCGCCGCCACTGCCGACGTCGTAGCACGAGAATAAAAATTCAAGTTTCCCCGAATAAGCCGTGAACGTAAACGAGATCATCGGGCGCGATAATCAGTTATCGATTAGCGGGAGCGAAAGGCAAAATAAACTTCAAACGTTAGTCGGTAGTAGTCGCGCGAGAAACATCCTCCGTAAGATCGATAACACAGAGTGGAGAGAGAGAAAGAGAAGAGAGAGAGAGAGAGAGAGAGAGAGAGAAAGAGTGTCGAGCAAAGAGAAAAAAACGAGCGACTCCCTCATTAAGTCCGAAACGTCTCAAAAATAATTTGCAGGCCTGCCAAGTGGCTACTACTATACCGAGCATTTCCACCGCTACCAGCGAAAAAAAATACAGACCATAAAAGAGTGGCTGGTGCAATTTTTCCGCAAATCACGACCAGATCGATGACCCTCTTTTTTTCTCCCTCTCTCTCTCTCATTCTCGGGATGATCTGTTCAGCGTGTAACCAATCGCTTCCTCGAAAGACCAGCCGTTTATCGTCTGCGCTTTCCTTCTCACTCGCGCTCTTTCTCTCTCTCTCTCTCTCTCTCTCTCTCTCTCGCTTAGTCTATGTCGTGTGGGTGCGAAATTCGCGAGGCTCACACATCAACCGTTGCCAAGCTAAAGCTCGAGAGCGCGCGCTCACACACGAGCGAGTGTTCGTGCACGCGATGAGTACGATGAGGAGGCCCGGTATACAAGAGAGAGATAGAGAGAGAGAGGGAGGGAGACTGACGCCCGCTCTCGTGTATGTACAGGCCGAGAAATCAAAAGCCTATTATAAGTGCTATCGAATTATTTTGGCCGGCGATCTCCGCCGCGCGATACCGGGAAGCCAAAGTTTTTCGGCAAATTGAGTGCTTGGCTATGGGCTCTTGTTTGTAGGTGGCGAGGGAGAAAGAGACGCGAAACGCTTTTGAAATTCTGGCTCGTATATACGCCTATGCTATCGTTAACGAATGTAGACGACGAGTGGCGTAAGAACTTCTCGAGAAAAAAAAAGCTCCACTGTATAAACGATATAAGTGAGGTTCAGTTTGGACCGCTCCTTACTGACAAAACAATCAACTTGTGATTAGTAGAAAAGTGTGTTTGCTTCCGAAATATATCCCTTTGAATTATACACGAGCTCCGTATAGGTTTCATGGAGCGATTCGACTAGAGATTTCATATAGTAAATTGTATTTGATTTTATTAAATACTTCGATTTTCCTTAAAAAGTCTCGAATTAAGCCGCTGTGTTTTAACAATTTTTAGCTATAGAGAATAGATTGATGGAGTTCGACGATTCACCGACTTATATTCATGCGCGCAAAGAACAATCTAGACTGCACGCGAGGTGGTGGTGGTGGGGCGGCGGCGGCGGCGCGTATAAACAATCAGCCCTGCAAAAGCACACATTCAATCCTGGCTCGGCGTTCTTTATCGGCTCCCTCGCAAACTGCAGAATCGTCAGTGGCGCGCCGTCTCGAGTACACAAGAAGTCTGCGCTATATCCCAACAGCAACAGCAGCAGCAGCAGCAGCAGCTCGCGCTCGGCTATCGTTGCGTGCCGAAGTGCGTAACGGAGAGGCTCGCAAGCACTTTTTCCTTCTCTCTCCTCTCGCACACACACACATACACACAGACACATGAGCAGTCGTCGTCGTTGTCGTTCGTCGTCTTCTTCTTGGTCGTCTTCTCGGTCGTCGTCGTCTTGGTCGTCGTAGTCTTGGTCGTCGTCTCCTTTTCCTTTGCCTGCCAGAGCAGTAGCAGCAGCGGCTGAGTTGGCGGCGGCGGCGGCGGTGGCGGCAGCGCACGAGCGAGAAAGAGAGTACGAGAGAGTAGAGAGAGAGAGAGAGACAGAGAGAGAGAGAGAGAGACAGAGAGAGAGAGAGAGGCGCTCGGCCCTCGGCCGGCGCGCCCAGAAATAGAATTTCGAAATAGACCCAATATTTTCGTCGTCTCGCATTTGCGCCACCTTGCTTGCCGGCCGCCGCCGCCGCCGCCGTTGCCTCCGTCGCCGTCGTCTTCGTAGTCGTTCAGAGACGAAAGCAGAGACGTTGCTTAAAGAAGCAGAGAGAGAGAGAGAGAGAGAGGGAGAAGGGGACGAGAGAGACGGAAAAGTCTCGGAGAGTCTTCCCTTCGGGCTGCGCCATTCGCCGTAGAAAATGTGCTACCGCTGCTGCTTCCACTGCTGCTGCTGATTCTGTCCGAGAGAATATTAGAAGAGGTCTGCGTGCCAGTGTGGGTGTATGTGTGTGTGTGTGTGTGTGCGGGAGAGAGAGAAAAGAGAGTAGATAGAATGTATAGGCGGAGATTCGAGGTTTGAGATAATATGTGCACACATGCGCGCACGCGCGTCGGAAAGAAAATTCCGCGGTGGTACCCGATTTACGTTATATACGCATGCAAAGGAAACTTTCCTAGGGCTCTTTTTTTCCCACTCTCTCTCTCTCTCTCTCCCCGTCTCTCCCTCTATTTATTTGTTTTAGGATGGATTATACGCGGCTGCGTTAAGGAGTTTTATTGGCGCGTTGTTTTCTTTTTACTTCTATAATTAGACACCAAGTACTTGCGGGGAGGTATTTTTAGATTTTGAGACAAGATTTCTGTAGCTTTCGTATAAAACTTTTTTTTTTCAACTCGATAGGTTTTTTCTGTTAAATTCTATACATATTGTAAATCGAAGGGATTTTTCTACTCCAGTTCTTGGATAAAAAAAAATAGTTTTTTCGCATCTATCATTTACAATTTAATTTTCATTCTTTAGCTAGTGCTCGATCTTAATAATTTTATTGCAGTTACAAAATCAATTATTTATCACTTTAACTAATTTGAAAGAGTTTTAATATATAATCCATTATTTTAATCGTGCATTAGATTTCATGAAAACGCGAATTGCGAATTTAATAACTTCGTTATTTAAATGGAAACCCAGTATATAGAGGAAAAAGGCAATTTTTAGTCCGACACTCCCTTAAGGAATATATATGGAGATCACAGATAAAACTTTTCACACGTTAAAAGAAATCAAACTACTAAGGAATGTTGCCAGTGAACAAGGATATGTTAATCATCACGCTACATCGAGTCGGTAAAAAGTACACTTTCACTCGCGATTTACACTGTGTACCTCGGACCCGTACAAGCACTTGTTTCCAATACCACATAAAATGGTCTATCTCGCTTTAAAATAAAACAAGTGTGTGCCTCGTATATATATTTATATATATTTATATATATAGAAAAGCTGTACGCGGAACGTTCGCACGGCGCGCATGCATTTCAAATTTAATTCATCAACGCGAACCGGCGCGTATAAATTCCCTATGCACACAAATGATTAAAATCCAAGATGATTAAAATAAATATGCAATGATGAAATTTCCGTTCGAAATTAGCCGTCCTGTGTTACAAAAGTAAAAAAAGGTGGAACGAGCGCGAGTACGAGAAAAAAAAAAGAAAAACGAACGAGAATAAAAGTCTCGGCTAATTCCAGTAATCCTCGCTCTGACATTCGCTAATTATCGTTCATTATTAAGAAGCTAATGGTACAGCTTGTGTCTCGCGGGTGCACGCGCGCAAGAGAGTAGTACGGCTCACTTCAAAATTTATATCGAAGAACGAGGAACAAAACGTAGCAACTTCGCTACTCAACTCTCGCACGGCTTCTCTCGCTGATTCTCTCTCTCTCTCTCTCTCTCCCACTCTCTCCTTCTCTCTCCTGGCGCCATGAAAAAACGTCAGTGCGCACCTGCTCGTACGTAATTTCCCAACAATATTAGAAGATACGTCGGAAGCTAACCGATCGTAACCACACGTGTAACGCAACGATCGTAAAACTGCGCCAGAGGATAGTCCCTGAATTCCTTCAAAAACAAACCCCATCAGGCTGTTGTGGCGCACGTGTATTATGCGCTCTCGGCTCACTCTCGACCACGAAGCGATCAGAGACAGCCATCGCTCCGAGAGAATTTGGAGAGTATAGAGGCCGCGGCGAAAAAGAAACAGCTACGATCTTCGAAGCATCCGTACGGGAGAGGCACATAAAGAGAGCAGACACACACACGCGCACGCACAGGTATACACAAGTTTAACACACGAGGATCTATAGTGGACGTTAAACGAGTTTGTTTTCTACAATTTTCCCACAAGGCAAACATGGCAATGCTTGGTACCGCGATAGATATGGTGCAGCTAGCAGCAGCTCATACGCGCGCTATAGAAAAGGAGGTGGAATGGGGAAGGGGAGGGGGGGGGGGGAGGTTGGGGCACCGGCAGAAGACACCATATAAACACAGAGCAGAGCGAGCGCGAACAGTTCCGCGAGTCCTAAGCGTATAGCAGCGGCCAGTTGAATCCCGGTCGTTGCCGGGTCCAGTTGGTTCTGGCCTTATACGATAATGCGTGCCGCCGCCACCGCCGCCGCAGCCGCCGCCGCCGCCGCTGTGCTACACCGCTGCAGTTAGCCACAGCAGCAGTAGCAGCAGCCGTGATTCCGCCGCACAAGCCGCCGCCACCAGTTAATACGAAGAAAGTAAAGACTATATGCCCGCAGCAGCAGCCCTCCGGCTTATGCTGAAAGAAACGCCAGGGCTACGATAACCTAACGACGATTCGCGACGATTGCAATTAGACCTCTTGCCAGTCATCCGTTTAACTATATATCTGTGACTGGCGACGCATTCACCAATGGGGCTTATTAACCGCAAGGTTCCGTAAACAGAAGCTAGACTCGCGAACGCGTGTATGTAATAAATACGCGCTGCGTGCAGCCAAACATGTAGCTCAGCGTGTACTAATAATAATTGCGAGCTTGATCGAAAATGATGAATGATATTATATGTTGATACGTGCGGTTGGAATCTATATACGAGTATACCTGTGTATTCGCGAGGCAATATTTACGATTACCAACTGGTTATATATATTGTGGACGAGCTGCTAAAGATATGAGGAGGTATCTCGAAAATGCGAATCGCGTGATTGTGTAAATCATCAGCGAGAGAGAGAGAGAGAGAGAGAGAAAGAGGGAGAAAAAGAAGGCGACGAAGAAGAGGGAAGTTTGGAACGGCCCAGACAATGTACACGCGCTGACGCGAGCGCGAACGCAGTGGTAAAGGAGAGCGAGTTACTCGTGGATATATATCGACATTGTTATTCTTGGCTTTTAATATCTCATATTTCGCGAGACGAGCGAGACAACGGTTCGTTGAGGGCAGGGGGGGGGGATTCACCCGGAGCCGTCGCGAAACTTTTTTTCCCTCCCTCGCGCTCGCTGTGTCTTTCGCCTCGCTCTCTCCATTTTTTTTTTTTTTGAGGAATCACGGAGGAATGAAATTAAAGAGTTTCGCGCAGACGGAGGGGGCGTAACATCGGGGCAATAACTCGCGGCGTGTTGTGACTACGCGACTATACGACCAGACCGCTGGTCGCATGGCTCGCTGCTGGTGCTGCTGCTTCTCCGAGCCGCCGTCGCCGCCACCGACACACGTCTTTCCGCGCAGTTTTTCCCCGCCACTCGGCTGCGCGAGCGATCTTGAGCCTCGAGCCTCTCTGCCTATGCCCAGAAATAAGATCTTCTTTTAACCTTCGCTATATCGATATATGTAGATGATCTATGAATACTTAGAGGATTTTTTTCTTTTTTGCTCTCTTCTCCTCTTCTGTCTCGCAGTTTCTTTTTTCGACGTCGTCGACGACGATGCCGATGCTGATGCCGCCGCCGCCGCCGCCGTCGTCGTTGCTGCTTTTAAAAGCTTTATGGGGAAGACGGAATCGTGATTTTTCTGTATACGCTGTTTAAGTTTTCGTTTCTCCGCAATTTTCAGCGTTTTTCGAGCGTACAGGCCACTCGGTGCTCATTGCTGTAATACATTGACGTTACATTTCATTTTCCCGGTATTATGGAGCTTTTATTTAAAGAAATAAATGACAATTTCTTGGAATATTTATTTATAAAAGGTCTGCTTTGTGGGATCAGCGACTTTGTGTTTACGTAACGAGTTATATATGTATATTGCACGTTATACGCTTTAAAACACAGTGAATGTCACAGCCAAATCGTGAAACATCACTTTTTCAGAACTAGGTAGACTAAATATTTTTATTTTATTTTATTTTTTCAATTTATTTGATTTCGAGTATACGAATGTTTTTCATTAACACGCTCCGAGAGTTTAAAAAAAAATTACGAACCGTAATATCGGCCCATAGTAAAGAGAAATGAAAAAAAAGTGGTAGGCTTTGTAAACGAGAGCTTCGTCGATTACATTCGTAATTCAATTGGAGATGAATACGAATTACAGTTGGAAAGCAATTGCAAATAGCTGAACTAATGCATAATCCAGCCAAGGTCAATTACGGAGCGCTCAAGTGATCGTTAAAAACACAGAGACTTAACTCCCGTACCGGTAAAATCGATTTCCTTGCGTTGCTTGATTATTCAAGTACCAATCGCCCATTGGCAAAGCTCCCCTCCCCTCCCCCCCTCTCTCTCTCTCTCTCCCAGCAGACAAAACGAGCATTTCTGCTCGCGCGCAGCTCGCGGCCAGCAAAAAACTTTTTCCAACTTTAAAAATTGAAAGAGTACAGAACTTATTGCAGTCACTTTAGCCATTCAACTATCGAGCGATCCTAAATCTACCCTATAGCGAAACTTTTTCTTACTCCTTTCTGTAAATATGGATAATGGGATTTTTCGATTATAGCGGGAGGAGGGGGGAATTAATGTGTGCAGCGGTAATATAGAGCGAATTACTGTGTGAAAAAATTATTGGGAATTGGAATTGTTGATGTGTTAACCATTACTTTTTTGAATTGAAAATTAAAAAATGCTTTTAGTATGAGCAAATGTTTTGTACGAGACGTATTGAACTTTTGATCGATGAAATCTCTTATATTGCTGTAATTATTGAATTAAAGTAATCTTTACCTCAAAATTATTTATCGTACGTCAATCGCCTTGCTTCTTTCTCAGTATCAGTAAACTATTGTCAATTACAAATTTAGTTAATCAATGTCTGAAGTTTATTGTTGATTGAAAAATCGCACCTCAGAAGTTCGCAGTTGTGAAAAAATAATCTTAAACCACTTGACATTTGTAATCGTATTTGCAGTTATTTCCAGCATCGGTGCAAGTTAATCCTATACAGCCCACCTTTCTTCGACTCTTTTGTTTTTCCGTTCCGATTCTCACCGTACCGAATATCGAATAGATTTTTCGTATCCTAATTTCACGTACCTCTTTTTCCATCCGCTCTCGGCGCAAAATCGAGTTATGCGAATTTTTCGCGATTTACAAATTTCGTTATAACTAGTTTGCTCATATGCATAAAGGAGCGCGGGGGCAAATCGAATTATAGGGCATAGACGAGTGAGCCCGAGCAGCGGCGCTGCGCGTATATAGAGAGAAACAGTAGCTCGCGACGAAGTTGCACGCGTCAGACGTAAAGTGTGGCCCCGAATCAAAAGCCAAACGAATTCTTCGCTGCGAAAGAGCACTTGCGAGCAATAAGACACAGTCAGAGAGAGAGAGAGAGAGAGAGAGAGAGAGACGGAGAGGGAAGAAAAGAGGGAAGAGCGTACGTTATCCCGTGCCGCTACTCATAGACTTTGTGTCGTTTTCGTTTGAAGAATTTGAATCAGATTTGAGCTTGAGGGTCTTGACGCTGTCGTACTGGCATTAGTAGTGCGAGAGAAAGAGAGGGATAGATAAAGAGAGCGAGAGAGAGAATCACGAGAGAACACATAGGAGATCGTGACCGGCATCTACTTCACGGGACTTCGGGGAAGTGACTTTCGCGGAAGAAGCAAGCTCAGAGCGAGCGAGTGAGTGAGACAGAGAGCTGGGAGGAGAGAGCCTGCGAAGATTCGCTTAACGGATTATCTACGTTCTAGCGACGCGAGAGAGCGAGCGAACAGACGACGACGAGGACGCGCGCTCCGAGATACGTATATGGGAGAGAAAACGTCTCTCCACGCGTGCGTCTCTGCAATGTGTGTGCGCGTGTGTGTGTGTGTGTGCTCGCGTCTTAAAGGGTTCGCGAGGACGTACGTGGATGCGCGCGTGTTTCAGCTCTCCTTGTGCTTTTCTTCAGAGTCGCTATACGAGGAGAGAGAGAGATAGATAGAGAGAGAGAGAGAGGGGGGGGGAGACGAAAGACAAAATTCATTTAGTAAAAGCAATATTGCTGGCGGGGTGAGCGCGACGGCGGTGCTAGAAGGGAGTGCGCGTCTATATGTATACGTGGTACTCGGGAGCGCGAGTCCTAGTAAATCCTCTCTCTTCGTCGAGGATGATTGATGAAAAGTTTATGATGCCAAGGGGAGTGTGACGGCTATGGAAAAAGTGGTCGGGGAAAATGATTGCGGTTTTGCGTTCTCGATGTAAAAAGTATAGAAAAGAGAAAAACTACTGAATCCAAGAAGATATTCATTAACGGCTAATGAATATGTTATTTGAATTAAATAAATCGATTGATTGAATGCAATACATCAGTGTATTACATAATAACTTCGGAATGCAGCTTTTCTAAATGAAAAGCAAGCCTTGAGTAATATACGTAAGTCAATGCAGTAAGTGCGCCAAAACCGAAATGCATTCGGCGAAGGAAAGTTTATCCATCAAAAACCCAATCGTTTGCGCAGGTATAGAAAAGGAAAACCAGAAAAGTTCCACGTAAGTAATGCACAAAAAGTCGGGAGCGGTCCTAAAAAAAAATTAGCTCAAGAAGTCCTACGTGTACATTGCGTTAATTCATCCCAAAATTTTATCCCTTATACTCTTCCCAATGCCAAAAATTCTCACTCATCGCTCGACCCGGTCTAATTAAATAGGGGCTTCATTAAATACCCCAGAAATCGTTCCCCTAAAATTGCTCGCGTTACTTCCTCCCCAACCCTCGCATGTACATCTATATACGTACAAGCATAATGAAGTCTCTCTTCTCAAGTCTCCCCGCGATAAACTTCGTGGGGGAGAGAGAGAAAGAGAAAGAGAAAGAGAAAGAGAGAGAGAGAGAGAGAGAGAGAGAGAGAGAGAGAAGAGTAGAAGCAGCGCGGCTGCTCCGTTTTCCCCAAACCAAAGCAAGAGCGCATCGGGATTCCAATACTAATAGAAAGTGCCGAGGGAAACGGGCCACCGCCGGAATATTCTCCACTTTCAATTATGCATTCTTCAATTATGCGCAGCCTTCCTATACACCTCCCCTCTTTCCCTGCCGTGCGGCGAAAGAAGAAGGTATAGGAAGGAAGGAAGGAAGAAGATAAATTCGCGATGCGGTGGCACACAAGGCTTCCGAGAGAAAATCAGCATCCACCGATATATACCGCATAAGCGAGCGATAGATATCCCACGCGAGAGCAAGAGGGAGAGAGAGAGAGAAAGAGAGAGAAAGAGAGAGTCGTGTGCGCGCATGCCGCTCGAAAGTACCGCGAGTCTGCATAGGGTGCGGGAAGAGGGGGAGAAGGGGAGGGGAGGGGGAAAGATGAAGAAGGCGACTACTGCCGCCGCTGCGCCAACACATGTAACTCGCGGCCGACATGCACGCGGAAGGCAGTGCAGCAGCGGCCGCCCAGCAGTCTACCTGATCGTACTGCCATCCTCTCTCTCTCTCTCTCTCTCTCTCTCTCTCTCGTTTTGCCGATGCACACGTGGCGTTCTCGAGCCTCTCATCCCCCTCCTACTTACTGCCACTGACTCCTATAAACCGTCCACAGCATCATGTGGGTTTGCCGTGTGTATCTAGCTCTTCTATAGAGATAAATATGTGTTTCAGACGAGTTAGCCAGGTTATCTTGTAAAGCACGCGCGTTGTTTATGTGCATATTGTGTGTGTGTGTCTATGTGTGTGTGTGAATTTGTGTGTGTGTGGTCTCTCTATTTCACTCTGCTAGCAGAGCGTGAATGAGGGAAAATTGACTTGTTAGCTAAATTAAAAGTCGTTCGCTACGAATAAGCGCATATATACTCGAGTCTGGATTAAGTGGAAAAAAAATGAATTAATGGGATGCATGAAAAATTATTAATTATGACGTAAGTAAAATTTAATTATACCGACGTTTTTGTTTTATTTGGCAATTAATAAAATTGCACAATTTGCCATGTAAAGTAATCTTTTAATCAAATCAAATTATTGTTACTGATGATTTTGCATTAAATATAAATTTTTCACGTATTTATCGGTGGATTTTTGTTATGTATTTTAAAGTAAACAGAGGATTCTTATATCCAAACAGTGAAAATTTCAACATTTTTAGTTGGCGGAATTGTAATTGACGAGCCGGTTATCGAGGATTGACTTGCAAGTGACTACATGGAGAGAAATGATATAGGAAACAGAGGAAATGTTGTAGGAAACAGAGGGTTCGTATATCCAAACAATGAAGATTTCAACATTTTTAGTTGGAGGATGTGTAATTGACGAGCCGATTATCGAGGATTGACTGGCAAGTGACTACACGGAGAGAAATGTTATAGGAAATAGTCCGATACATATGAGAAATATTACAATACTGGAATTGTGATGCAATCGCACATTGTAATCTTCGAAATTTTTCAAGACTTCTACTAAATTTTCGAACACTAGTATTGTAATGTTTATATTTTAGAATTGCGCGTTAAAATTTTTCTTTGTATGTATGTATGTGTATATATATATATAAATTACAATACTGTATGCGAAAGTTTCACATCGTTAGGTATTTTTATATTGGCACGGAGTAAGTTTTAGTAGAATTCTGGCAACCTTTACATAGAAATATATTATAAGAATGCTCATTTTGGCAATCTTGTACAGTATGGTAATATTCTCCATAAGTATTGAACTATTCCATAGAATATTTCTCTCCGTATGTAGGTGTCGATGAAATGTCACGAGCGAGCTTCGGTATTGAATACTAAATCCGAATGGACCACTGATAAATAGAGTGTACACAGATATCGTTCGAACGCGGTATAAGTGAATTTAAATTTAAACCCTCATTCTGAAATTATTCCAGCGCTAAAAATAACAACGCCCGCGATTGCTTTATTAATACTAATATATACAATATCCGTGCAAGTGCAATTTGATGCGTTAATTTGAACGATGAGACGCGAGGTCAAATAATAATCGACCGAGAGGCAAATATTGTTTAAACCCGTTCAATTCTCACTATGGCGAATCTTTTTTTTCTGCCTGCACGGCCGCTCGTTCGATATGCCTCGTCCCCCTCATTTCGTACTTGAGCGGCCAGATTTGTTCTTTTGTCAGTTCAAAGTAATGAACTACGTTGTGGAATGCAGCAGCGGCGGCGGCTGCGGTGGCGTCGTCGGCAGACTCGCGAAAGAAGCTACAATTTAAATAGCGTCGAATGTAAATGGGCATTCCTTCTTAAATGAAATGAGTTCTGCCCCTAACAGCTGTATCAAAATTAGTTCTCCACTCGCTGTATACACGGTGCACTCCCCTTGTATAAATTATATATACAAGCCGGCTGCTCGGTTCCCTAAAAAAATCTCGACGCTGCACGCCGCGTATACGAGGGCAGCGGAATATTTATATAACCACTGTATAATTAAATGAACTCCTCCCCTCCTACTCCCC
>UELU01141687.1:0-73199 GCA_900490025.1 Megastigmus dorsalis
TCTCTCTCTCTCTCTCTCCGAGCCACTCGTGAAAATTTCCGCGCTTGTCCCTTCTGATACGCACACACACACACACACACACACACACACATACACATATATGCGAGTCCTTCCATCCGAAGCTACACGTGTTACGTTATTTGTACGCCACCTCCGGACCTCCGCAGCTATGCTATATCCCTGCAGGCAAACAATCCTATATGCGATTCTATATGCGTGTATTCTGTGCAACTCTGTCCTATACATATACCGCTTGGTGAGTACATATTCGAACGGCTCTACGACTACTGGTATATATGCACTTGGACAAACGAGTATAAAGAAGAAGAGGAAGGGGAAAAAGACGGATCCGCCAGACGCTCGTGCAGGTGTGCGCGCCTACGCGAGAAAGAGACGACGGGCTTGCAATACATTTGGAAAAGAGAATATATTGTGTTTGCGATATTTTTGTATTACGAAAAGTGCTCATATAATGATGGCGTAACAATGCTGTGTGCGGCTAACGCGAAGAAACGCATTTTGTCTTGTACGCGCTGCGCGATTGCGACATCGTAATGCCTGATTAGCGTTGGGAGTATATAATGTCCAAGTCATTGAGGCGAACATGGACGAAAATTACTCGGCTGTTTCACACCTGCTTCCACATTTTGTTCCCAACACAATACGATATTAGCATAAATCGTGGAAAAAGACATTCGATATTCCCCCCAACATACCGTACGCGATTTTCTACAAGCAATTAACGGCGTAGGACGTAAACCCCAAGTACTGTGTATAGGTCTAACGCAGAAATAGATGATTATAACGCGCGCGCTCAGTCGAAACCGCGAAATCGCACACAAAGCGATTAGCGGATTTATCCGACTATACGTGTATAGCTCGCGCACAATATACACACACTTGGGATACGCAACATCTTGAGTGCGCGCCCGCAAACAACATCGCGCACATAATCGGAATCTCCTGCAGCGTGTGCACACACACACACACACACACACACACACGCACTGACATATATATATATAGGTAGTATGCGCGAGCGTACATCAGAGTAAATTACACGGAATATATATGGAACGGGTCGAAGGCATAGATCGAAACGCCGCCGGGCTCTCGACGACGACCAGCCCCTATACATACACGCGCGCGCGCGGTGATAATATCGAGAGAGGGAGAGAGAAAAAAGATCTATCGCCCGACGTGTCGTATATGGATCATCGCCGAGTGGTTTACGAAGGAGCGAGAGAGAGAGAGAGAGAGTGAGAGAGAGCGAGAGGCACTGCAGCACACAAAAGCCCTAGAGGGAAAAATGATGTAGCTCTATCTATTATACACGATGCTGCGCGACGTCTTTATATTCAAGATGTCGCGCACGTATACAATGTGTGTGTGCTGTTCCTGCTGCACTGGATTTCGTACGATCTAGACACTACGGCGAAATTTTATGTCTTTTCGCGCGCGAGGCATTGTTGCCAGAGAGAGAGAGAGAGAGAGGGAGAGAGGCGGACAAACGCGCGACCGGAAGGGATGACGAATGGGGGTTTGTCTCGATCAATTTTCAGGGAGATCCCTTTTTTCGTTCAAGGATGAATTTTTCAAATTTATCGCTGCTGGATATGTCTATGCTATATACCTGGTCCGCTCGAGTTTGACCATTTTCTCAAATTGAATAGGATGAATTCTTTGGTGTGTGCTTCAAGATGGATTCTGATTGTTTCGTTTGACAGGCTGACGTGCGAAGATTTTCCGCGAAATTCACCTTTAAGAAATTGACTCGAATATATTGTTGTCTTGTGTTTTAGCTTGTGCATCCCAATAGGGCGGATAGCTCGCGCGAGTCAAGTGTGACGTTACAAAGTCACGTTCTCGCGTTAGCGTATTAAAATGCGTTATTAAAACCGACGTGCGCGAGAGATGCATTATTCTTCCCTCATAATTATAGTGTCCGTAATAAATTGATAGTTACCGTTATGATAATGCGAGAGAGGAAAATGTAGGTCGGTTGAACCTCGATCGATATTATATTGTATATACGCACACACAGACACCAGCTGCCAGAGTTATAGGTTAAAATAATTAAAGTCGTGTAGCGGCGCAACGGACGCGGAAGCGATATTGACAATGAAACCGTGTGCAAAGTTGGAAAACGACAAGTACGGGGGAGGGAATGTAAAGATTCGCGCGACGAGTTTGGCTGTAAAATCGTTGGCGCGCGGAAATAAAACCTGCGTGAGCACGAGCCTTTAAGAACTTTTAAAATAGATAACGAATCAGAAAAAGATGGATATAGAAAAGGGTGTTAATTCGATTTCGAATTGTCGCGTGTGTGTGCAGCATCCGCTGCAGTATCATTACGTTGGCCGTATAACCTATTTTGAACTCGGTATAGACTGTAAAACAGTATAAATATATATAGAACGTGCCTTTTGTTGCCTTTTTTACTCTTCACGATCGGATGATAATCGCAAAAAGCGGACTAATCTATCCGAGCAGTTTGTTTGCATACTTATACGATTATTCAAAAAATACCTTTTTTTCTATACAATTGATTTATCTGTACAAATAAACTGCACGAAATAAGAATTAAAAAGAGATCTGGCCTATGATTAATTATAGCGTGATCAAACGAGCTAACGAAGCGTTATAATACATTAATGAATGAAAGAGATGCAGAAAAAGAGCAATCGCAACCGCATATAATAAGTATATACCTAGGCGTTGGTAAAATCGCGCTCATCTCTCGTGCGCGCAGGGAAAGGAAGCAGCCAGTGCACGTATAAAAATGCTAATTCGCGATACTCCCACTCGCGCCTTTTCCCACGTCCTAATTGATCTCGAATCGCGCGCGTATATACATACACACACAAGCAGCTATACGCACTTTATACCTCGGTGCGATCTCTTTCTCCTCCTCCTCCTTCTTACGCACACACTTATATATATATAATCCGGTGTGCGCAGCGCACGCGAGGAAAAATGCCCTCTCTCTCTCTGTTGGCAAAGGTAGAGAGAGAGAGAGAGAGAGAGACAGTCCTTTTACTTGGCCATTTTCTCATCCACTCGCGCCGGCCGAGGCCTTATCCGATTCGCCGACTTTACGATTTCCGGTCGTTAACGCGCTCTCGCCCTTTCGCTCCACCTCGGCTTCTCCTCTCCTTCACTCCTTCTTTTGTCTCCTCTGCTGCTTCTGTATCCTTTATCTTGTCGGAGGGATAGGGACGGAGAGAGGGTGGAGCCCACGGGAGAGCATATAGCAGCGGCAGCAGCAGCAGCAGCAGCAGTGTCTAACTGCGGCCTGCCCGGCCGGTGTGCAATGAATCATGCGAAACTTTTTGATTACTAATTAAAATTGTCCCTCATCCCCCCACCAGCGATATTAATTTTCATAATTCTCTCGCGCTCGCTCGCGCCTATACACCATTAATATCCATCTCGATACGCGCGCGCGAGCGCGTCTTCGAAAATCCTGGATTACAATTTACACGCGCTGAAGCGTCCAGCGAGATTCCCATCAAAAACTATGTATCCGAGCGTATATAGCTGTAGCTCACCTTGATAGGAGCTCGCCGCCGATTCCCGGCAAAACAACATTCCATTATACATCCAATAGCTCTTATTTGGCAGCGATAAATCCGAGCCGAAGCCCTTATTAAAAGATCAACAAAAATCCACGAACCAAAAAGTAGCTTCCACTTCCTCTTTTAGTACGAGCTATTAGCTAAAATATCTCCCATCTCTCGGTGCGGTCTCGCGTTTATCTCACCTGCCCTGCTCGCTTCGCCTTCACTCGGCACACGTGTATAATACACGTATATAGACGCATCGCTACTGCGGCGGAACAGGTTTGGATCGAGCCAGGCCGAGCGCGCACGTCGCACGTCGCTTTAATTACGCGCTCGAGCCTTTTGCAGCGGCGGCCAGGCGTGTGCCACTCGCGCGAGCTGCGTATACGAGCTTGTCGCAACGGATCGTCTCGCGTCTGCAGTCCGCATGCGGTGTTCGCAGAGGCTAAGCTCCGCCCGTCGATAAAATGAAATCGCGCGCTGTGTGTATGCGTGGGATTAGGAGAAGGAAGAAAAGAAACGAAGTGCTGCTGGAAGATGCGGGTTTTCTCGCGTATACTACGTGCGAAGAGAGTATATGCGCGGTTGGAGGCTCCTTGCGCTTATATTCGCCTCTGCGAGCGCGTGGATGACACTTGCTGCACGCTCGCGCGCGCCTTGGTTCTCTCTCTCTCTCTCTCTCTCTCTCGTGCTGGAGATGTGCCGTTGCACAATCTTAAGAATGTTGCAGCAAGTCTTGTTTTGGCCGATTGCTGTTGTGCGCATATTCCAAGAGTAGATGGTTTTTTTATCGTCGATTTATGCTCTCCGCGAGGCATAAATTATAATTGTAACATTAGCGGTATAACGGATTGAGACGTAGATTCTCCTATAGAAATATTGATAAATAAGGTTTTTGCCTAGTTCGATTTGCGTTATAGAATATTCCTAGTGATACAAACTAATCCGAATGATATAAACTATCAGCTACTAAAGGATAAATACCTTTTTGGTTTAAAGTGTAAATGACCGATCTATCATAAAATCGATATAAATCTTTTTAACAAGGCATGGAATTCCAAGCTTCAATTTCACATTAATCTTTACTCATTACAAGTGAAACTTGATATAGTGTCGCTTCGAAATTGAAATGAACGATATTATTGCAAGGTTGAATTGTACCGAGTTTAAAATCTCAATTATAAAAATTATATTTTTATTCATAGAGAACAGATTGAAAATCGAGTTACTTCCCCATCACTGCCTAATCCATTATACTCAAACAGAAGCCGGAACGCTTTAAATCCACAAAATTGCACTCCTGTATATATCGAAAATCCTGCGCGCGCGCGGGGGTAAGCGAACCACCCCTTGCAGCACTGAAAATTCCACTCGAAGAAATTAATCGTTGAGCGCGTATAACATTAAGAACACCTAAATCCCGGCGTCGCGGTAACGCAACAATAAAATTACAGCTAGATTCGTTTAAATTACGCGTGCACACAATCAGCCTTCTGGCTGCAGACTTTGGGCCATGGGTAGGGGGCGAGCAAGCGAGCGAGCGAGTATAGAGAAAAGACAAAGATCGAGAGAGAGGAAGCGAGGAGACGAAGCGAAGAGGTGGAGTGAAAACGCGCTTGGTCTCCTTTAGAAATCCAGTCGCGAGTCGGGCTTCGTGCCAATCTGGTGGTGGCAACGGCGGTGTTGGTGCAGCCTCCCGAACTGTGTGCGCTACCGCTGCTGCTGCCGCTGGTGGTGCAGCCCCTCCTCCGCGTCGTCGTCGTCCTCGTCGTCGGGGGGATAAGTCGAGCGCGGGGCCGCACGAGCGAACGTTCGAGAGCGTGGGGCATAGCGCACGGAATAACAATTGAACCGTCGAACGCCACAAAAGATATATCCGAATTCATGCGACGCCCGAATTTACGGGAGGGAGAAGAGGCTATATATACCTTAACCCTACCCACCCCAAAGCTGCCTGGTGCTCTGGTAACGGGCCGGAATGCAGAATGCGAGGAGCCTCTCTCTGTGTGCTCTCTCTCTCTCTCTCTCTCTCTCTCTCTCTCTCTGTCTTTCTCCTTGAATCGCCATCTTCGGCACCTGCGGCTCCTTTTATTAATGACGCCTATCCTCTATCCTCACGCGCGACGTCTGCTTCACCAACGATTCGCCTCTCCTCCACTTTTTTTCTCTCTCGCTCTCTTTTTGTCCCCCCCCCCCCCCCCCTCTGTGCTTCCCCTCTCCTCTTTTTGTATAAGGGATGGAGGAACTACGGCGAACGTCTTTTTGGGTGGCCACGCTCCATTGAATCCTGTAAGTGAAATCGCGGATATTCAATGCGGCAATGAGTAATTTTTTCACATAGCTTTTTGGTGCTTGGAGGTTTGTGCGCGAGCTTTTGACATTTTTATGCTGCGGATCCAGGATCGTTTGACTCTTTTTTTTTAATAGATGATTATGAATTTAATTGGTGATACGTTGTTAATGGCATGAATTTTTTTTTCTTTGCTGATCTATTTTTGTTTTTTGCATCTGTTAATAGTGAGCTATAAATGCATTGTTTGCAGGAAAAACTCGAAAGCTAAAAAAAGAGTATATTGATAAACTGTGTATAAATTTTTGTACAAATAAAAATCTTTTAACATTCCAAATAAATATTTTATTGTACACATATCTATATTTAGAGAAACGTAAAATGTCCGCGAGCAAACGTGTTTCGCATACATCTTCGGTAACTTTTTTTCGATAAAAACTTGTTTTTTTTATTTAAAAGAATAAAACACAAATTGCAACAAAAACATGGTACAACTTATCGCTTAATATGCGTTCACAAATTTTCCCAACGCTGCACTTTAATTTAATTGACTGCTTTATATAAAAAAATATATATATATTCCAACAAAAACCGCGATTAACATTACAAACTTTTTCGAATCTAGGCTTCATCGTCGGCGCAAAACACATTCAATGCAATTCTCGCAATCCCTCAACGGAAATTAAATGCATGCCTCGAAAGTCCGCTAGGGCACCGAATCTGCAACGAAATCTCGCGCCGGCTGAAAAACGCAACACGCGCGCACACACTGCAGTATAGCGAACGCACAAAAAAAAAAGGAAAAAAAAAAGTTCCGCGCAGACTTTAATAAACGCGCGGATGGCGAGGTCTTTTATCGGCCTGGAAAATCTTGGGCTACGTTTTCCCACTGGAATTTTGACGGAGGTAGGAGAGAGAACGAGGCACGCCAGCAGCGTTTCGTCGACGATTATGCAATTTGTCAGCGGGGCGGTGGCGGCGGCGACGGCGGTGGCGGCGGCTACGTCGATAAATCGCCGCTACCGCACGCGATTAATCTGTTACCGGCCGACGCTTTGATTCGCCTTTGATGCTCACTCTGGTGCTCGATAGAAATCAGGGAAATCGAACGCCTTTTTTCACCTATCCAAAGTCATAATTCAGTCGAGCTGTTCCTGGCGGTTTTTTCCTCGGAGAGAATTATTTGTACGTAGCGGCTCGATATCTTTACGGTTTCTGAGATCGTTTGCTCGGGTTTTTATACTAAAAAATGTTGATATAGATTCTTAACTGCTTACGATAAAAATTTGTTCGTTGGATTTGTCAAATAACTATTGATATCCAAATTAATCTCCATTCCTTTAGATATTATTTTATAATTTATAGAACTTATAGATTTTATTTTTATTAACAATTCTGCAATCACTTAAATAGTTGCAGATTTTCAGAAAAATTTTAGTTCTTCTTATTAAGAATTAAAGCAGGAACTTTATTCATGTAATTGTCAAGTGCATTGGTTATCATTACACTGTACGCGCTTTTGCAAAGGTGCGATAACAATATTGCGCGAGTTCGCTAACTAGACGCTGAAAATTTTCTCAAGTTCATAATAAGATTTATTACTCAAAGTTGATTTGCTAGCTTTGATGAAATGATAATTTGTCCTGCAGCATCAGGAAATTAATTAATCCGCGATCAAAGGCACGCAATTTATATTATCTGCGGATGATCGATAAAAATGTTAATTCGCAGCCGGAATACGCCCATCGTTTCCCGCGGATAAAACTCGTTATTTTACCTTTAAAACGCACGAAAACCACGCGAATCCCACGATATTTACTCTACACAGTCGGCCTCAGCTAATTGCCGAAGCAAACATAAATTAAATTATTTCGCAAGATTAATAAAAAATATGAGAATGCACGTCGACGAATAAATATTTGATTTTTTTCACATTATATAAATATATTAAACAATTGCAATCGAATAATTATAGCGATACATTTTGAGACAGAATAAAAAGTTAAATAATAGTCAAACAAAATTAACAGCGTGAACTAATTTATAATCAAATAATTTACATTAATTTTGAATAATTTAATGTAATAGCATTAAATGCCTTAATGAAATAATTATTTACTGCCGTATAAATCATTCTCAAATGATCGAGTTAACTATATGACTCTGACAAAAAACTACAACAACTACAGTATATAATATATCGTGATAGATAAGTTCGCTTATTAGAGGATTAATTAATATAAAGTTACATAGTTGAAATAAAAAAGATTTGACGGCATTGAAATATATCGAACATTTATCATTATTGTCTATTTTCAATTCTAATTAAGCAGCATTTACAATATAGTGAGTAAATATCGTCTATTTTCCAATAAAAGAACAGTTAAACGTATTACTTACTAGAATAAAATGTGCCAATTAATCGATGAAACTAATAAAATAAATATAAATATAAATTTTATTTATTTATTGTAAATTGATCCAGTTTCATAAACTGTAGAATTTATACTTCACTTGTAATAATTTCTGAAGTGCATATTTTTAATAAATAAAACGTCAAAAATTTAAATTATTATTTATGCTTCATCTATAAACTTTAAGTAGAAAAGTTAAAAAAAAAATAGAATAAAAATAAGTGACGTGTTTCTCGAGATCGCTGTCTTTCAAAAACCGTGTAACTGACAGTTTCAAAAGTAACGCAATTCCAAAACTGCTCCCAAGCATCTCCAACTATCTCCGTTTACATTTCTCAAGAATTCAGACCTGATAATCGAAAAGTTGGTTTCAAAATCCCCGAAACTCGCTAAATCACCAAAACACAAGCGGCCTCATCTAAAAGTAACTAATCGAATCCTCAAACGTCAGGAAATAAAGCTCATCAAAAAATACGAACTCTATTTCCCACTTTACATAACATCCCACATAGCCATCCTATCTTATTTTCAATCCAATAAATTTTTATTTCCTGCCATAGCAACACTCGATATTTTTCCTCAACCCGACATATCTCCACAGCTAAGATCGCCGCAGAAAAGAAGCCGGATAGTTCATCCCGTCCTCTGGTCACTTTTTAAATTCGAGTGGCGCGCCGCGCGATTTTCAATGTGGCACGTGCACACAGACACACCCACACACATGAGTTCTGCAGCGGTGTACACGTATAGCGGTCGAGGTGGAGGACGCGCCGGTAAACCACGAGGCAAAATCAATTTCCGGCGGCGCGCAGATTAGATTGGCACATGTCACAGGGCGACGCGAATAGAAGTTCCCCGGCGCGCGCGCTTCTCTCTATCCTATAGCCGTCCTCATCGCAGTCCTCGTACTCGTGGTAGTCGTGTCTCTTTGAGCTTCTACGAGTCGCGAAAGTCGCGCGGTGACGATGTACCTGCTGCTGCTGCTGCTGCTGCTGCTATTGCTGCTGTTGCTGGACCGGTAAAAAGAACGATAAGGGCACCACTGGATGACGTCCGCTTCTGCCCTGGACGCTGCCATTTGAGAAGCTAAATTCGTTCTACTTTCGGCTTTCCTTTTTTCGCGGCATCCGCGCTGCACCTTTTATTGGGACGACATGTCCTCAACGGGAGTTCAAGGATTATATTGCCCAGGCATACGTTTTCTCCTTTGTTAGTCTTGAAATTCGAGGGACTTGACTTTGTTATTTATTTATATGTAGGGATAAACGCGATTTAAGATTTTATGAATAATCAAGAACAATTATTGGGAAATTCATTACAAATAAACTTTTACAAGTTGAAAATAATATTAATGTTTGTCAGTATATTAAATTTTTTTCTAACCGAAATTATTTTTATCTGTTTCAGGTATGTGGATTTTCATCATTATAATCATTCAGAATTTAAATCAAAAGAGTTCGTGGGTAAGTATTCGAACCAAAAATATTGGTGAAAATTCAATAGAATTAAAAACTTTTACAGATATCTATCAGGGAAGCTCTTCTCTAATACTAAAAAAATCACTTGCACAAAGTAAACAAGTCAATCATCCATAGTCGAGTCTGTGGATTTTTGTCTCAGTAGACACTATACATTTCTTTCTTTTTTATCGATAGTCACTCTTCTGGCTTGTACAGAGTCAAAACTGACCCCGCAGTGAAATTTCTCCCAATTTCTCTCATTAAAATCGTTCCATCTCAGATCACCACGCCATTATTCTTTCTATCCAGAGCCCGAAGAAAAGCATTACCCTCCGACATTGCATAATTCATCAGTACATCACTTAATCCAATCTACACAGCCGGGGTATATAGCACCGTCGCTATATATCCACTCCGAGCACCGTCCGTTCCTCCTCCTCCTGCACCTATAAAATACACACTCGCTCAGTCAGTTTCTCGCCGCGGAGGACTCAGTCCCAGGGTTCTTGGCTGCGCTGGAGGTATATAAAGTCGGGGGATACAGCGGGGTCGACAAGACGCGGTGCATAATTCGCGCGCTCGCCGCGCGGCCGCAGGCTGCCACGGGGCCAAAGTACCAGCGACGTAGCTCTGCTTCCGCGGAACAGCTATACCCTGGGCTTCTGCTATCGCTGCTGCTGCTGCTGCTGCTGCTGCTGCTGCTGCTGCGGCTTGATCCCTCGGGAGAGGGAAAGACAGAGAGCAGAGAGAGAGAGAGAGAGAGAGAGAGAGAGAGTAGAGTCGCCGTCGGCGAAAACACGGGGCTAATTAACGCGTATCGTTACGTGCGGTCGCCGCCTCCCTGCACCCTATAACCTAACCTGCCGAGAGGTTCTGTACGGCGATACACACCTCGCCATTAGCGCGCATTATGGATATATCGGGGGTAGGAGGGCGAGGGGGGTGGAGGGGCAGCTGCTGCTCCTGCTTCTGCTGCCTCCTACATACGCCTGTGTGTGTTTAATACATCGCGTGTGTGGGTTGATGCTTTTCCCGGGAAGTGCGCAATTTTGCGAGAGGCTGCTTCTCTCTCTCTCTCTCTCTTTTTTGTAACTCTGTTTATTTTATTTTATGTGACGCGCTGTGATATTAGTAATAGGTTTGTGCAATATTTTAAGACTGATTTGTAAATAGTTTAATATATCTGTGATATCATAGCAAGTGCAATAATAATCATGACTTGATGTAATTTTATTGTAATTTTAAAGGAAAATATGTGAAATTATGTATGTTATACTTTCTTTTGTAAATTTTTACAAATCAACAAATATCTATCTATCTCTCTCTCTCATCTAGAACCTGTAGTTTATCGTTCACCTAAAATTTCATTTTCAAACGATTCAGATTTTATTGACAAATTAAATACTTTCAGTTTCGATTGTAATCATAAATTCTTTATGGGGAATCTGAATACTGATCTTCTTAAAGACAATGACGTTTCGAAGGTTGTTCGCAAATTTTCTGATGAATTGTCGTGACGGGCGGTCCTGCACGATCCCACGCACACATCCTCGCCTCACACGTGGATAGACGTCATCGTTCTGGACACCAATGATGAAATACCTAGCTTGTTACCATTCAGGCGCATATTCAGAGAACAGGGAGTGAAGAATTCTCATATAGTGATTTCAAAAATATTAACCAGAATGAACTCACTGTTCTCCTGGCTAACTGTGGTTTCACTTAAAAATATATACACCCTCCAAGAGACTTCCTTGGATTGACGCTGATGTCGCGCTAAAGGGTATCGATTGCGCGGAGAAGCCGCTTCCAAAACGGAAGCAGCTCGAACTAATTTGTATCACAATAAACTTTTTGAAAGTCTGTACAACAACACAGTTTATCTAGAGGCGTTAATTAGAAGCTTCTTCCTGGAGGGGTAAGGGAATTGAACGATTGAACCAACTGGAAGATGGTGACTTGGCTGATGAAGTTATCATTTCTGCAATTAATCTTAGAATTTATTAGAAATTATGGTAAATCACCTTGATTGGAAGCCAACTTGGGTGTTCCACAGAAGTTTATCCCAGGTCCACTGCTTGATTTATTTATATTTTAACCGATTTGTTTCAATTTACTTAGCAAGAATTCAGCAAAATTTGTGCTGCTATCTCTCTTGCTGGTATAAGTTCACGGGTCAATTGGTGAATTTGGTCGGGAGCGCTTGGTGTAAACTGCGTATTTCGATTGTGTCGGGTGTTATGGAGGGAACAAGGGAGAGAGAGAGAGAGAGAGAAAGATTTGAGTGAATTTTGTGCGAATTCGGTCGCTTTATGCCCGGGCAAATCTGGCTCGCGATTTCTGTCGTGTGCAGTAGTAGGTTACCCGTTGAATCGAGCTTTTTGACTTGCGATGTATGTATACACGACGTATACCAACTAGGTAATTGCATATAAGTTAGTAATGCGTAGCGCGTACGCGAGTAGTTCCGTATATAGCAATGCTTTACACGACTTGCGTATATCGCGAACACGGATTACATCTGCTGCAGCGTCACGTCGCTTGTAGCTGTAAGTATGGGATGATGCTGTTTAATCCGGCGAAAATGTGAATTGTACGGGATCAAGGCTGTATCCTAATACATACTTAAAAGCACAACTGCGAATTTCCCTTTCAAAACTGCATCGCGCTCTTTCTCATCAAGGAGAATTTCGATTACGGCAACAAACAAGGAGATGACTGAAACCTCGAGATAGATAGAGAGAGGAAGCGAGTACAAAGTAACCGTCGCAAAATCATAAGCGACCTTGTATTATCCGTTTACTACGCATTTGGTTAAGCGAAATTTATGAAAATTATATTTGCTCTGGCGCCAAGGCAAAGCTGTGTATAGTCGTGGGTAGAGGGGGGCGAAAGAGAGGAAATTCTGGGAAGGGAGAGAGGCGACCTAATGTGTACACTGTACACTAACTCATAATCTTACGCACTAAATGCTACGGGGCGCTATAATAACATTTCAGCGCACGAGCGATTTAACCGAATAACATAGCGATCTGTATTACCGGTTGACTGGCACATACTGCAAATATGCTTTGCTCTCCATAAATTCAACTTTATAAAAACAAGAAACTCGTCGGCTGAATTTATAATCTGGCTATATGTATGTATTTGGGAGGGAACGCAATCGAGGTACAATCTATTATAGTACATAAATCGAGACTAAAAATCAATTATCATTTATATTAAATCATTTACTATGTGTTTGAACCATTTAAAAATACATCAACATGATGTTAAAAAACAATGGATCGATACATACATGTGAACAGAAAGGATATACCTACTGTAACAGGAGTATGACTACTGTCATCATTATAAAGTTTTCCATCGATACATACCGCAGGCACATCCCGATTGTAGCTCTCCCCATGGCTATACGTGTTCTTTTCATACTTTCGCGTTTGTTCCAATAGAAGTATTAATTAGTGTAATTCAAAAATACATGTCGATATTACGAGAATTTTCAGTATCGCATGTATACGTATAATTGTAAATCTAACATTTTTTCCTTCCAAATTCCAAATTTTCATTCGTTTGTACGCAGCTTCGAATTCTTATAAATATCACGAATCAAAGGTAAACAACTATTTCAACTCCAATAATCATACAGGACTATCGGAAATTTAACATTACTATATCGAGCAAATTTGGAAATTGAAGCAAACTTGGAAATTGAGCATATTTCTCCCGCCCGAGTTTTCCTGGAATCGAGCGAAACACATTTCATGGTGGTGCAGCAGCCGCAACAGCAGCGACACGCATAGCAGTGGGGGTCCAGAGACATAATATAGCATAGCGGAGTTTAGGCGAGTGTCGCACACGCTCGAGCTTAAACACGGCGAAGTGGACGTGAGTAAAAAATGCACTTTGGGATTTATGCGTGCAAAAGGCTTCGCAATAAAAAATACCTCGACTCTCTCTCTCTCTATCTCCATCTCTCTGTGTGTGCGCGTGTGCACAGGGAAGAGAGAGAGGAAGAGAGGAAGGACGTATTGTTTGCGATGCGTGATTTGTGGCGTTTGATTTATATTGCAAAATAACTTTTTATGCGAGCCGTAATTTTGTCGTCTCGCCCGTGACTGGCTTCTAAAGTTCTTCATAAAGTTTCCACTCTTTTGTTTTTCTTTCCGGATCTATTTTTTTAATATTACTCTCGGCTGGCGTACGCTTCGCTTAAAAAATTTATATATATATATATTATATTACATTTTTATGACTTAAAAATTATAGTAATTATAATTGAAATTTGAAGGTAATTTAGATACATGATCGACAAAGTGGCCTAAAATTTACTTACGCCGATTAGAATTTAGCAAATGATTACTCTGGCAATGTTAATCCGAGTTAAAATTAAAAGCTCATAGCGCGTCGTTCCTTCTGCGCTAAATATTGATTTGATTAACATACGGCGAGTAATTGCTCGTGCAATATTCATTCGGCGATACATTTAAAAGTCCGTATAATTTTTTACTTTCAGATCATGTGTGCGAGTGTTCGGCCGCGTGTATCACATCGATTTAAATGCTAATTCGAAAAAAATACGCGCTCTTCTACGTTGGTACCATGCCGCGTTATTCGGCGCATTTTTCGTTTCGGAATGCAATATAAAAACAGCGTATGTATAGGGAGACAGAGAGAGAGAGAGAGAGAGAGAGAGAGAGAGGGAGAGAGACGGCAAATATTTGCGTGTACGCGGACATGCAACGAGAGCCAAAATATGCGTAAAGTTAAATTTCATTGAGTGTCCCTCTCGATTTTTTCGTGTGCTAGCTGCCTTCGATATAACACGAGTAATAACAACGAATAACAATGCGCCTGCAGCGGAGTATCAAATGGAATTTGAGCCTTTATAAGAGTAAAGAAGTGGTGTATAGTTGTAATACGAGGACTGCCGGTACGAGTATTTGCGCGTGTGTTTAAAAATTAATGATCGTTGCTATGTTGCAGTGAGCGATTAGACAATTACCTTTAGGCCCATGAAATGTTTTGTTGCGATCGCTACAGGCTTTTCGTTTATTACAACTATGATTGATATTGCTACATAATCTTTACGCTTTTGTGAAACATTATACAATTTCTGCCTTATAATTATGTTACATAAATATCTAAATACATATTTATCATGGGAATATATTTAGTATTATTTGCTTATACTGTGTATAAATATATCTTACAATAGTAAATATTTAAATAATTGTTTAAATTGATATTGTGTTGAAATTGTTATATTAATGTTATAAAATTTAGTTTTTCAATCAAATGTATCACTCAAAGTTATTAAATCGAATCAAATCAATTGATGATATAGCTCTGAATTAAAAGTATTGAATAGAATATCACATATCAAATATGGAAAAATTCAAAGTTAATTTTTCGTCAGAAAATAAAGCGATCGCACATCAGTTGTTGTCTTTTTTCTTTTTTCATAATATAATGTAATGGATACAGCATTCTTGGAAATTGAAAATACTGCACATTGATAAACTATCTTCACTGGAATATTATTACACATAAAACTTTTTAATAACCCATTTCCTTTGCAAACGTCCCGAACAATTGCTTCGAATAATCCCTGAAGTATACGTATAATTTGGTAAAATTCAATGCCAAAATGAGAATGGTTTGGAGCGAAGGTTGCGTGTCCCTAAGCAAAATGCCAAAGGTCAACGATCAACGGTTAGGACGCATTAAAACTCGAAGAGAGTGGCCGAATTAAGTACTCGGGGGTGAAATGGCAGCGCGCAGGGGGCCCCGAGACATCCATTAATTACGCGACGATTAATTCAAAAGCGCAATTTCCCGCAGCCGAAAACGCTTAGAGCAGGCGCTATATGTATATATATATATATATATGCAGGGGAAGGGGAAGTAGAGAGGGAGAGAGAGAGAGAGAGAGGACGATTAACTCCTCAGATTAGAATCACAATGGAACGTGGAGACAGCTTAACGAAAAGATTATGTACATATAACGCAGTCGTCGGAGTGAGGGACAAAAGGGGTCCGAAATAATGCTGCGCAAGTAGGATAGGGTAATCCATAGAAGCAGCGGTAACGTCAGCATCCACCCCCCCCCCTTTCCGCCAATTTATTTTTCCTCTCCCACTCATTCATACGGTCCAGTCGCGCGTGCACGTTAACAGCTGCTGCTGCACCTCGAGGAATCGGCGCGACGATTTCTCTGCTCATTGTCCGTCTCTTCTCTCTCTCTCTCTCTCTCCCGGTTTCTCAAGGTGCAGCAGCAGCTAGTCGCGCGACTTGATGCATAGCAGCTACTTTAGCGGCAGCGCGTAGTCTCCTGCGGAACGGCGGCTATTAGCGGACACAAAGGGCTTGGCCCCCTGTATTCCGCACCTCCTCTCACCTCCTCTGTCCCGACTATTCTGTAATGAAAGAAGCGCAAATAGTGGCGACTGATGCGACGAGATGCGCGGATAAGCGCAGAAAGGGCTACAACAGAATGCCGCAGGTGTATACATTCGATTGATCGCGGGTTGGATTAGATTTTCAAAATATAATTCCTGAATAATCGCAATACTGTGCTGAATCTTTGCTACCGTGGATCAATGTTGCACCGAGTTTATAACCATTAAAACGCGATTTCATTATTTGGAGCATTTTCCGACGAAATAAATGTATAATTACGCGACGAAGCCCCTATACCTATTAAGCGTAAGCTATCGATGCGGCATCAAATATCTCTCTTCCTGGAAAACCGTCATCCCGAATACACAACACACACACACACACATTAATAATTTTTTAAACAGGCTTTGCAAGCACAATTTACTTAACATATTAATAGAAATGGCCTTATATACATACATATAGCAAGCGGTAAATTATACATGAAATCTCCAGCTTTTATGTAAAGTTATAAAAACACAGCAGAGGCTGTATACAATACTGTTTTCAAAAAGGCGGAGGGTGAGCGAAATAAACGAGAATAAGATGAGTTCGGGGTCTGAGAAAAGCCGAGATTGACATCGGTGTGTATACAGGGAGGAGGGAGAAAATGTGTCGTGCGGTGAGCGGCTCAGGGTCAGTGCACCCGTGCCGCCCTCCTTCTTCTTAGTTCTCTGGGACACGCAGGAAACGGGTCGCCGCGACATTTTGTTCCGAGACGCAGACGCCCACACGCCCCGCAAAACATTATTCGCCGCGAAAGTGGGCTCGCGTCGAGTCTCGATTTGAAAAGAGCATACGACGAACTCGCACGATGCGCGCACCATATTCCACCTCGTCCTTGACATTATGCTCGCGAAAAACGTAGCGATCCACTTCTTTTTTTTTTTTGTACCAGACTTTTTGTTCGGAGAACTAGACTCTTAATTGATGATTTTGCGTTGACAGTGAATTTTTAATTGCTATACTTGGGCCTACGCGACTTCTAGGCCTTTCCTTTCTGTCTCTTCGCTCGCGTAATGCGTGTCATTATTCGCTCGTTAGACTTTTTTTGTACAAATGTGGGAACGCTGCAACTGCTGTTTCTGTGTATTCGCGGTTATTTTTTTCTCTCAGCGTGGAAAAGTTTTAGCTCGTATAGTTTTACACAAGCGTTGGCGTTTACGAGAGTTTACGAAGATTTCGAAGCCGATGCGCGAGATCCGATTAGAGCGTTTTTGATTTGGATTCAGTCTTCGGAAGCAGTGATAAGGTATATATGATAGTTTGGTAATACCATTATTGTAAATATTAACGGTTGTTAGTTGCTCGTTCGTTATTTTTGCAGGTATATTTATCAGTTACTTTAGTACGAAAACATTGTTAGGCGCGGATATAACTGATATATATATATATACGCGCAGTAAAATGGTATTAAAAGTTCCATAGTGAGTAAAAATGCCATCTATCTTTATTTATGTATCGGTATACACTTTGAGCGTTAATATTGACTCTAAATCTTTCCAATTAGTCCGAATCAATACGGCATACGGAATTAACCAAATTCTTCGACCCACATCCTTTTTCATCTATTTGCCAAATGTAGTAGCGTATATATATTATGCGCCAGAGCCAATACACGACTCTCTCGCTCGCATGATTACGGCTATTTTCTGTTACAAAAACAAATTTACAAATGTCACTAGAGTGTTGACATCATCATGTGAAAGAATCGACTTTATTGCTATCAAAAATTTACGGAAATTCATAAAATGACGAAAATGCGAGGAATGCTGATGCTCGATGGGGAAATTCAATAATGCTATACAACGAAATACTCTTGTTTCTGGGTTATGCCATGTATTATATATACATTTACCGCGAAATGTTTATCAAAAATCCTCCTTCAAACGCAAGATTTTTCTTTTTCAAAACTAATAAAGCACAAATTAAACAAACACTTCAAACGCACCGAATAATCAAGTAACGAAAACATGATCGATTATTGTATGCAATACCTTTACGAAACTACAAGTCAGCGTCGCTTCAAATCTCGAACCTTTCCTCGTTATCTTCCAACCCGCTATATCCCAACTGTCTATCCAGCCTCCAACCGAACGCGGCAATTTTTTTCTTCTCCTCGTTCCCCGCGCAGCAGCTTTTCACGCAGAGAGGCCGAGGCTCCTGCACAAGCGCATATAGTGTCGGACTGCGGGTTATTGAATCCGCGAATAAATCACGGCAAATATGTCCGAGTCCACCCTCGTAGGCAACCCCGCCATCGGTAAATTATTGCTCGGCCGACTTTTCGCGCACACGCACACACGCACACACACACACACGGACAAGCAGAGATGGTGCGTGCGGCCGGGCGATACGCGCGATATTTATACCGCGTATTTATTCATTTATTTATATTCTCCGAGTATGTGCGCCGGTCCGCCGTTGTTTATGCTCCGCAAGTGTGTGTGTGTGTGTGTATATATACTCGATTCCATACAGTCGCTGCAGTGTGTAAGCGATGTGACCGCCGCGCGTTCACCTCGTCATGTGTCGTCATTTTTCGCGTGGGTATATGGGTTCGTGGCTCGGTTCGTGGTGCAGCAGGGCTAGCTTTGTCGATATCGTGACCTGATTTTTCGATGGAGCTTACGCCTCTTTTTTTCTTTTTTTTTTCGCGATATAGGCGCCGCGATGAGGTGAGCGTTAAATCAGCGTCGTCTAGCAGTCGATGCGGCTATACTATAGGTGGACCAATCGCTCGATTGACCGGCCTACTTTTTTTTTGTTCGCTTACATTTTCGGTGCGAATCCATATGGTGTCAGAGTGGGTTGAAAGTGAAATTCTTTGGACGTGTGCGGGCGAAGTCGATATTTTTGAGTGGATCATCATCGAGTAAATAATTGTGGATTACTTTTCAATTCTAAATGAATGCAATTTTATAAGAGCGAAGATATTATACCCATATACAGTCAATATAGTAAGCCTTTGGTTTTACGCTTTGCTCACACTTTATACGATTACGAGCGAGTTTTTTACTCAATCATACCTTGAAAGCAGCTGATCGATTTTGCATTTGACTAATCTTCGGCTAATAAACTTAATACAGAAAAAATTATAATGCTCAATTACTTGTAAAAACTAACTGAATATACATTTTGATGAACAAACATCAGCCAATGCCACAAGAAACAAGTATTTGTACAGCCGGAAAACAACGTATAAGAAAGGCATAACTAAAATCCACGAATCCGATGTAAAGGTGCAGGAGAAAGTACAATATTAATACACGAAAAGCCAAAGCCGCAGCGCGTCCAGTCGAGAAAACTAATTATCATCATCCGGCGCTCTACTCGCGTTATACGCCCGCAGCGGTTGCATATATACAGCCATGCCTTTTACACTGCAGTCGAGAGCCGCGGCGGAGTGCGACACCTTAACGCGTTTTATCTCTGTCTCTCTCTCTCTCTCTGCCTCTCACTGCAGCCGCTCGCGCGCCCATAATGAAACTCGTTGACGCACTTTGCGCAGTGGCAGCTCTGGGACACGTTCCAAGAAAGTGTCATTACGAGCCGCGAAAGTACGTCTCCCACACACGTGCAGCATGCCGCCTACCTGTCAATTCCATTATCTTCTCTCCCTCTCTCTCTCTCTCTCTCTCTCTCTATCTTTCGCGACGTTTAATTAATTAGCTCGGCCCTTTGCGAAAAGGACTTTAAGTTAAGCATTATACGCTCCTGCATCTCCCTCTCTTCTATCTGGCTGTACAATTATGTGTGTGTGTGTGTGTGTGTGTGAGGGTGCGCGCGTCGAGTTAACGCACTCGTGGGAGAGAAAGAGAGAGAGAGAGAGAGGTGAAATAACCGAGAGTCAATTTTGATGATTTGACGCGCACGCAAGAGTTATTTGCGAGTATAATATAGAGAGGCGTGTAATACGGGCGTTGTACTCCTGAAACAATCCGTTTTTCAATTACTGCGCTGGCTCTTATATTTCTTTTTGGCAGAGTGCAGAGCTCGGGTGTATCGTTTTGGTTATCGCGTATCTCGATATGTTGATAAAAATCCATCGGCCATATTACTTACGATCGTCCATCATTCTTTACAATCGATCTTTCCAAAGATTTGGTAAAAATTCAATAAAGCGAGACTTGTATCAATGTAATATTTTTCGTTCATCATGGAAATACGGTTTTTCTATAAAAATATCTCTTTTTAAATCGTGTGTTTTTAACGCCAATAACGTTTTGCTTGCGTGCGCAATCGCTATATGTAACTGCATATTATACATCGGTAATCGGAGCGATATCGTTGAATAAATCCGCGAGCCGAAAACGTTGACCTCGCCGCAGCACTAATCGTCGTATATAAAACCCTCAGAAAAACTCATCTCTCCCATCGGTCCCACAAAAACTCTATACGATACACCGGCAACGCTAACTCTACTCGATTCCCCCGAGTACACTATACAACATCATCAGGAAAAAAAGCCACACAAGAAAAGTGTATATAATTGAAAGAGCCAACATCACGCGGGCCTAAATCCTCCAAGTTTCGTTACGGACCTCCTCGCAGAGAGAGAGAGAGAGAGAGAGAGAGAGAGAGGGAGAGAGCAATCTCAGCGCGGGCAGCAGCAGCCGGCAGCCACGTGGGTAGTCACCCACGCACACACAAACTCCGAGTGAGCGAGAGAGAGAGAGAGAGAGAGAGTAGCTCAACACACGTCAAGCTTGCCTGGTGTGTATAGAGCACTGGGCGCGAGCAAGGTGCAGTAAACGATATCTGTCCGTCCCTCTCTCTCTCTTTGGAATACCCCCGCTGAGAAAACGCACCGGTTCTCCTCCTCGACTATCTCGCGTATATATATATATATATAGCTAAAATAAGAGCCGCGCGTGTGGACGGATCGGAGCTGCAGCAGCAGTAGCTTATACTGCACGGAGAGACACTCGCTGGGCAGAAGAAGAGAGAGGGAAGGAGTGCCAGGAGCAGCAGCTCGTTGAGAGCGGGACAGGCAGCGCCAGCCAGCGGCGGGGATACGAAGCCGAGGGGCCGCGCCGCCCGTTCACGGGCACGCGCGAGCCTCCAGTCCCGTGCGTGCCGTCGAGCCGTCAACACGTACCCACGTCGTCCGAGAGAGCCACTCTCTCTCTCTCTCTCTCTCTCTGTCTCTGTCTCTGTCTCTGTCTCTCCTTGGCAGCCACAGCCTCGCCGCCACCGTCGCCGCACTGCGCACCACATAGCTATACATCCCAGCAGCCTCAGCTCGGCTCCTTCGCTCGCGCACTACCGCACCGTGCGCTTTTTATCCAGCTGCAGCCTCCCGAGGATGGATTACGCTACCACTCGCTAGACCAGTGTTGCTCGTGTCTCTCTCTCTCTCTCTCTGTGTGCGTGTGTGTGCGTGTGGATTTTTGTGCCACGATCGAAATAGTGCTCGGTTTGTTGTTGCTCCACTTTATAAGGATATACGAACCAGAGGCTGGCTGACTATATTGGCAAGACAGTGTCCCAACGAATATCTCGGTGATTTTGTTCCTGCGACGGTTCCTTGTGCGACTCCACCAGTGACTCGTGACTCGTGCTATATCATCGTTTGTTTTTTCCTTACGACTCGCCGCGGGTTCCTTGACAGTGATGGATTTGTGCAAACTACCACGTAAATGTGTGTCTATGTGCGTCTGTACGGGCTTATAGTGCCAAGTGAATTCCGCTAATGACCAGAGTGCGCGAGATAAATTGGTGAAGTTTAGATTGGGAAACGCTCGTGCGCGTGTATACGTTGAATTCGAACGAGGAGAGAAAAAGTGGATACAGGAGAATTGAATTCATTCACGCTCGCGTCCTCCCTGTCGATTGTTTACCACGGAGAGAGGATACAACGAGCGTCGATGTACACGGGAAGAAGTTACTGAAGGAGGAAATTTTTCTCGCCGATCGGCAACGAGTCGTGTGCGAAATTTTAACTCCTCCGTGGACCGTCAGCCGAGGAGAGGATGACGCGTAACGCGAGACTGCAGAATTGAATGAGTCGACGCTCGAGTTATTACCGGCCAACTCGTCGTTCGCCTCGCGATCAACTTCTCGCAAAAGGGTGATGCCGCGACACGACATGGAGATCTAGTATAACTGCACCGGTGGCCGCGTAAAAGTTCTCAGTGTGCGGTGTGAAAGAAAGCGGGGAAAAAGAAAAGGGGATAGGGGAGATACGTCGTTTCGTTACAAGTGATGAAGTATCCCAGTAAGAAATGTTCGCAAGAATCAAGCTCTCGCCCTACAATTTCTTGCAGTGCGTCATTGTTTTGTGTAAGTTATATCCATTCCGACTCTGTATATATTTATATGCGTGTGCGCCAGCTTATAGTCGACTGCAGGCACAATGGCCCCCATAAGCTGCACGAAATCCTGCGGGTACGAGCGACAAACTCCCGCGACTCGCGGCGTAATTTTAATTAAATTGAATCCCAACTTGTGTGTGCGCGCGCGCGCCAACACGGTAAATTAACATTTCAAATTTGGCGCGCGAGGATTCGGCCGACACCGTCTGCCCGGGGAAAAGTGTTTCATAATTTCGTACGCATTTCCGCGAGCGCGCTCGCAACTTCATATTTCACACGGCAAGGATTCGAAAAACGAGTGCCTATCTATTATGTAGATTTTTAGGAGCAGTTTTCGAACTCACCCGTAAAGACTCTTAGAGTTTCGCGAACAAATTCAATGATGTATAAGTTCTTGAATGTTATTAAACGGGCTGTAATATTTGAACGTTCTGGCATAAATATAAGTTGATTCGTAAACAGAGGAAAAGTTTCAATGATCTAAAGAAGGATGTTAATGAATTTGAGTATTACGGCTACTTAGCGAATTGTAGAGTCTTATGTGAGCCGCGAAAAGAGGAACATTTTTTATTGAGAGATAGTTTTTTCAACTCTGTAAAAGAGGCACTTGGATATTACGCGACGGCAGTATATTTATAAAGATATAAGATTAGTAGAAAAGTTCCAGCTACAACCAGACTGCAGTACTGTCAATGTTAATTTGCAAATCGTGGCTTCGATGTCCTTGTTTTCTTGCTATTTAAGGAACTGACTCTCTTTTGAAAATGTACCTGTTTTAGTGAACTACATAATTATACGATTTCAGATTCAGTGAACATCTTCTTTCGAGTGAATCTCTCTAATAATAGTTTAATTGTATCGCGCTAAGCCGTACCCCAACTTAAAACTAATATTATAAAACCATAAACTTTCAAAAACATTGTACGTAATACAGTTTCAATATAGTATTATTCAATTGCGCAAATTCGCCAAAAATTTCTCTAAAACCGATCTGATTAAAATGCACTACATAATGCGTCTTTAATTAAAATGTAAACCTTAATATAATACCGCGAGGCTGATCCTCTGCTTTCGGTGTCATATAACGCCTTATCTTAGATGGAAATTATATCATAATAAAGTATGATTCCATTATCATGAATTTTCATAAAGCATCTTTGCGCAGTCTCTTTCGCAACATTTTTAAATTCAAACTTTATTAACTCGCGTGTAAAATTTATGAATAACCCGTCATATCCAGGCGCATCAACGGTATTTTCCAATTGTTTTCGTTTACACGAAGCATATTGAATCGACGAGCTTCAAACTTATTCACGATCAATTATGGTAATTTTTTTTAATATAAGTTATGTTAACCTCGGCGAAAAGAGACAATTTGAATTTTTAGACTGCTGCTGCAGTAAAAAGTAGTTAAGCATACGTCGTATAAAGTTTTATTACATGATACTCGAGTGCTCAGTATTCATTCATTCATTCATTCATTCATTCATGAGAAATGTAATCTCGTTGGTATATACATAATTTTTAAACAGAAAAAATTCAAGTTTCGCGAGTCCCCATTTAAACTCGCGAATTCAAAACTAATTTTTTTTACACTGATTCATACAAAACTTCATAACGGAAATAAAATTTACTCGCTTCGTACTTTTGCAGATTTTAGCCTCATTATACTCGAAAGCGTAAGCGCCGTCTACATTTTAATAAAAAATATTCTCCGGAATAAAAAATTCTTTTGATATAAGCAATTGATCCCTCAACAAGAGCAGTCGCTTTAAGCGGAATTAAACTCGCGCCTGAAACCTCTATTAAATTACAATCAAAGTATATATCAGCGGCGGGCGCGTACATGTGCGCGCCGCGCTGAAACGCTGCCTCGCTCGCCTCTTGACCTAATACGCCCCTTTATACCAAATCACATTCCAGCACTCGTTAATCGCATCAATGATGCGACGTGTATATCCCACCTATATTCATCGACTAAATTCATCGAATTACTTTATCAAGCGTTATATTACCGTGTGCGTCAAAGTTCGTATCTATACTCGTGAGCGCATCAGCAATTGACGCACAGACACACACGACGACCGAAAAACATTGCTTGATTTGTGTTGTACCCGGGAGGCTTCGTGATCCAATGGACATACCGTAATTTCTTTTAAGTGATTCTAGCTTGACTGTGGCGCATATATTTAATAGTTGGATCGATTAGATTTGATCCAATAAACTGCAAAAATTTCCATAGGCCATATCGTAGATGTTTTTAATCTCATCTCAATATCAAACGTAAAACGTACCTTTTATTCCTTATTAAAATACAGGAAACGTTATAAGCGTTGGATCAATCATTCCGAATTTAGCTGTTTATACTTGCTCAGCTCGAGAATCAACAGCCTGTCCGCGTATCAATTTCACGCCCCAACCCCATTAAAATTCATCGCGACGAGCCATTCAAAAATACACCCACGCGAGCCCATTAACATCACTCGCAGTCAAAATTCATGCACAAACCAACTAGACAAATATCGCGGATATATATAATATGTCCCGATTTCCGCAAAATTACATCAACGAATTCAGTTATCGCGATAAATCTGAAGAAAAAAAAAAGAATGAACCAACGTCGCGCCTCAGCCTAAATCCTCGCTCTCGTGTGGGTACGGCACCAGCCCGAGCTCCCATCTCCTCTCTGTCTCTCTCTCTCTCTCTCTCTCTCTCTCTCTCTCTCTCTCTCTCTCTGGCAATATAGATGAGTAGTCGCGATACATAAGACAGCGGGAGTATATAGTCGGAGAGCTCGTGGGAGAATCCCACACGGGGCAGCGCACCGGAACCCCGGGGGCTTCTTCACTCTATATATACGTGTGTACGTCTACGTGTGTAAGTGTATGTGTGTCCTTTCACCCCTGAAATCTTGAGATATACGCGCGCGTATAGGCAAAGACGAGGCGAGGTACGACGAGTCCACCGGAAGCATATCGTATAGGCGCCTCGAGGGCCTTCTCCTCCTCTCTCTCTCTCTCTCTCTCTCTCTCTACCTCTGCACTCTCTCTCACTCACTCTCGTGCTCGCTCGGCCTTGAACGGCGGTTGAGACGCGCGCGCCCGCCTCGCCACCTTCTGCACCTGTACTGATGCCTCCTCTCTCTCTCTCTCTCTCTCTCTCTGTTGTCCGATTAACATATCGTCGGGCTTGATCCTATACGTGCTTCGTTATCCTGTGCTAGTTCTCTCTCTCTCTCTCCCACTTTTTTTCTCTCTCTTCCGTGAGTCAGAGAGTTTCGTGAGAGCGCCGGTTATGGGCATGGAAAATTAGTTGAGCGACGTTGCTGCTGTAATTATGCGCGATCTCTGCGCTCGAATTTTTTACCGCGTCGGTTGGGTGTAAGTGTGGAAAGTTAGAGGCTCACGGTTGGGCGAATAATCATGATATTTTTGGGTAGAATGTAATCGTTTAGTCGCAATACAAACATATATACCGAATATTCATCGACTGCTTGCGACCACATATATCGAGGACCTATTTTTTACAGTTCATCGCTCGTAGCAAAGTTCAGGATAAACGCGTAAAAATCGAGCGCGTAGTATTTAATTCGAACAATGGTTAATTACTTCTCTCGACATCGCATTCCCATTAGCGCACGAAAAATAAGCAGACAGATAAGACCCTATGCCCCCTTTTACGACACATTCTTATACGCGTAGCGCGCAGGATGTGTTCAGCCGCGGTGCCGTTGTAATACGCATGGGCTTTCGGCGGAAGTTTTTTTTGTTCCGCGGCGCGGCTCGCGCGCTCCAAGGATGTGGCCAATCGGCTGCTTTATAGCGAGTGATTTTTCATTTACGATGCCGCGGGATAACAGCAGCAGCGGCGGCGGCGCTTGATGAATGTTCTTTTATGAACGCTATGGCGCATATATATTTATGTGAGAAATCGTATATTCGGTCGCGTGTATATCGTTATAACATAAGATCTACTACGTCGGCTTGTATACCACAATTATACCATCGCGGGCGAGATAATAATAGACGCGACCGCTGCCTTAATTTATGCATCATCAGATAATATTAGCGACAGAAATGCTTATTTATACGTCGATGTATAAGGGGCAAAAAAAAGAACTGCGGGGTATGAGAAACTTTCTAATCCAGATGTTCGCTTATGGTTTAGCGTACCGCGGAACGTTTCAAAATTTTTTACTTTTTCACTCAATCATTTCAAATTGTACGTTTTACATTTAAAAAAACAAAAACTCAATTCGATAACCGTATATTTAAATCTAAAAAATTTTTTACTCAAAGTAGTAATGTAATTTGTCGCCATATAGAGATTTCACCAACGTTTTACATAAAATATATAAAAAGAAAAAAGTTACTGCACCGCGGGTATAAAAATTGACAAACGCGGAGGTGATAATAAAATACAACTGGTATAAATGGGTATAGCGGCTGCAGCAGCACGGCCCACTCAATTTTCGCTAGTTTCGCCTCATAAAATCTACGTATATACTTTTTGCTCCCCCTCGGCGGCAAGCTATCCCGACTCTCAATGTCGTCGTCCCCCAACTCGTCGAATAAAGATAGCCAAACTTTTTTTCGCCGAAGCTCGCTCCGCGCGACAGTAAACTATTTAAATGTCGTAAACCGCCATATCGAAAGGACACACAACACTGCCGTACACACAGACACACACACACAGAGAGAGAGAGAGAGAGAGAGAAGTGAATACTCGCCGAGGGAACGATGCACTTGAGAAATTTCCCACGGCCGGCTCCTATAAATATTTACGGACTTTCCAAAGAGCTTTCCGAGCACCACGAATACTTGTCCCAAAGTCACCGGCCGCTCGATCTTTCTCTCTCTCTCTCTCTCTCTCTCTCTCTCTCTCTCTCTCTCTCTCTCTTGCGCCAGTGCCTCACTTGTGTTTAGATAGACGAAATGCATGATATATTTTACGCTGCAGTCTACTTGTGCGTCATTGAATATTTTACGTCAACTCTCGGCCCCGAAATTCTATGTTCTATTTTCAAATAGGTTTTTTTTCCTCTACTGCAGTTTATTCGAAATTATTAACTAGAACGGATCATTAAAAGAGACTGGATTGTGCGCATTTCACAATAAAATTGCGCGACCCGGAGATATACTCGTTAGTCGATGAATATATATAGCTTCCCTCGAGGAAGAAGTAAACATGCCTGTTTACTTCTTCGCGATCTTTATAAATTTAAAATCAATGACAATTTGGAATTCTATCGTGAAAGTTATTATGCAATCCGAATTACTCACAGCGAAAATGCACATTTGCATCAAAAAGAAATAAATGTAAACTATAATAAACTAGTGCTAGTAATATTTATGTCTTCTTAAACTTAAATAACTAGTACGCGAAGCAATCTCATAAGCTTATGTATATATTTAAAAAATGAAAATCACTTTAAACATATTTTTTTAATTATATATTATATTTAATATACGTTAGAATGACCCAATTGCTTTATTCTGTATCGCTGACTTGTGCCCTTAATTTTATCCAACTCCGAACATCGCACAATAACTGAATGCGCTCTTCATTACCCTACATACATTTTTTCAAGAACTCGATGCACGAAAAATTCCCAAAGCAATTAAAATTTCGCACTTAAATGTACCCAACGAGATAATGACATTTAATGCAAGCTTGAGCATGTTCCGTTTTAAAATATTTGCTAGCTTATCGCATCTTCGAGCAGCGAGCTAATCGCTTACAATCTCAGCTGCACTGCATAATCTTATTTATATATCCCCTCTCTCTCTCTCTCTTCCTTTTTCCCCCTCTCTCTCGGTCTCTCTCTCTCTCTCTCTCTACGTAAACGCGCGCGAGAGCAAAGTTGAGAGTAGCGCGCTGAGCATTTTGTGGTCTTCCAAAACTTCTCTATCCCCTATATACACATGAGGCGATACGTATATATATGTATAATACGCTCCGATTCCGTATGCAGGAGAGTTGCTGCAGAGACGCATTACGGGTATAATAGGAGCGAGCGATTAGTTGGTAACACCCGCAATACGAACGTAACGAGGCTGCATCTTCGTTTTTCATTACGCGCCCAGCTTATAATATGCCGCGCAGTTTTCCCCCCGAACGCGTCGATATATATGTATACGATACGCCGGGGCTTTTAATTAAACGCCCAGATATGCTGTGTTCGCGCTATTATATCCGACGTTGCGTATTTAATAAAAATGCCGCGGCGCCTTTCGCGCCTTCGCGCTCAAATTGATTGGTCGTTAGCTATCTCTCTTTTTTCCTCTTTTTTTTGCGCTCTCACGACAATTGCCATGACTTCTAAATGTTATCGCTGCAATATTGAATTTCAAAAACGTTCTTTCCACTTGCATTGTTTTGCAGCATTTTCAACGAGCAAATATTATTTACTTGAATATACAACCGAGGAAAGTCTTATCATAAGACAGTTGAACCGCGTCGCTGTCAATAAAACAAATACTTGAGGGCTTGTAAAAAGAGATACTCGACAGAGGTAAAGTGCGTGTTCGTATGTACAGCATATTTTTTTTATAGCCTATCGCGAAGTGCGCGTTACTTCAAGGAGTTTCGCACGTATGCATAAAACGTACCATGTGTCGTTGTGGAATTGCATTTTACAAAAAACAAGCGTAACAAATGCATTGACTCTTTATTCTTTTGCACGTCAATAAATTATTTATCGCGGTCGAGCAAGAGTGGAACTACTTATACGAAATAAAAGGTTGAGGCGCTTCACCTGTCCTACCACGAAAGAAGCATCGAAAGTTAGCAGCGTCGCGGACGAATAACAAATAGGAGGAGAGGAGAAAAAATCAAAGGCTGTTACGAAACAAATACAACGTACTCCCACTTTTGCTTACACACATACACACACGGAATATGTAAAAACGGAGAAAAAAAGATAATTATCCAAGGCGGTATCCGGTCTCTATCTCTCTCACTCTCAACAAAAAGCCATCGATCTGACAGAGAGCAGAAAACCAATGAAGCTCTAATTATCTCGTTAACGAGTATTCTCAGTCGATTCAGGCAATCAGGTAGGGAGCGCAGAGCGAAAGAGCTGGAGAGAGAAAGAAACAAAGTCTCGCATAATGACAGACGTCGCGCGCGCCGCACTGAAACGGATCCTTCCTTCTTGCAATGGTCACGTGTCGATCGGTTTGCCCGCGTTATCAATAGCCTCGATAGATTTTTTGTCCCTAGCTCAATTATGATTCCGTTTTAGTTTGCGCGAGCGTGGACTTCTTTCGAATGCGTATAAATTTATTCAATAAAATGTACGTAATATTGGCGTTCAATGAAATAGTGTTATAGGGACCGATGTGCATTGCGGCCATGATATATTTTACACAAAGTATAATGTAAACTAATTGCTTTCAATTAATACGTTTTTATACCACTCTAATCTAAAAATCTAAAAGCTCTCGTGGTATAAAATGCTCGACATGGTGGGTAAGTTGGCTTTTTAGCGCACGGGCCGTTTTTCGCCTGAGCGAAGCGAATTTCGATTACTATTTTTAACAATTAAAATCTTTTCTTTTTCATATTGGATTAATAAGAGTCATAAAAAATATACAATATATACTTACGTTTGAAAGTGTTTTTAATATAACCTGGCACCTTTATTTAAATATTATATTCGATTCTTATGAATTAATTTATTTATGAATTATACATTACTTATACAATATTGAATAAATTAGAGGAAGCGGAGTGAATTGCAATGTTTTTTAATTTTAGAGAAATTAAAATTTGTACATAACAGAATATTTCCAGCATTATAACCAGCAATACGGGAAATTTATTTTTATTAATTAAAAGCTAGTCGCAATCTGGAATCGTTAGCGAAACAAAGGCTAAAAGCTTCGTTCGCTCGTTACATAAAGCGACACGTGCGCAAACGGTCGATGTAGAAACTATCTAACTAGTTAACAGCTCCGAGACCATTTTCCTATTATGCACATACGCATCCATCATTGCTTCTATCTTTCGAGCTACCAAACGAAATTTCCCCCCATGATGTGTAAGTGCTCTCCGCGACTCACGTCGTGCACACGTAATGCGAATAAAGACGGAACGCTTGTAACATATTGTACATTTTAGCTTTACCGTAACCCTACGAATTAATGCAAGAGTTGGATAAATTAAGTAATGCACGAATTGACCGAATAAAAAGAACGAATCGCGTAATGGATCTGTGAATGGAATTTCCTTTTTGATTCTGAAATAGACGTAATTACCGTATATATTGTGTGCTAAAAGGCTTTGTAGCAATACGCACACGTTTCTAGTCTAATTCCTCACCAACAGCGCACGCAAATTCGCTAATTTCTCGCGTCTATAATCTCAACACGAGACCTCGCGCCTCCGCCCGCATAATTAACAATGGGGTAAAACCACCTCGCGCGCATATGTCTCCCCGAAAAAATCCATCAAACGCTCCGCGATATCGAGCCAACTCTCTCGCAGAGAGAGAGAGAGAGAGAGAGAGAGAGACATACGTCTCAGCCATCCAGTCGCAGCAATTAGACAATCCGTCGTCTCGAGAACAACATACAGCCATACCGAGAAATTCTCCCAAGTTTACCCTTGGCTACGTGCACACACACACACACACACACACACACATACTCACGGAAGGCACAAACGTTCTCCTCTCTGTTTCAGGTCGCGAGAGCGCGACTAGTCAAGGGGTCGATCCCCTGCTAATTGGCAGCGGCATATACCGTGAGTGCTGAGCTACCGCTACATACGTATATGTATGTACGCGACGGTTGGCCTTTGCCGTGGAGTGTATATGCTCTGCCGAAGAGAGAGAGAGAGAGAGAGAGAGAGAGAGAGAGAGAGAGAGAGCAAACTCTGTTGCGATATATACCGGGGAAAGGGTGAACGTAAGGGGTATACGAGATTGCCGTGACGGAGGTTCGCCCAGGAATTAATCGGATCTGTTTAATTAGGCTATTGGTCGTCCCTTGTACCTTCGCCGATGTCTTGACCGCGGCCTTCCCGCTCGCGCCTCTCTAAGCCAATGTTACCCCTCGTTGCGAATCGACGGTATGTGTGCCGACCTTTTGCCGAGGGACGCAATGAGCTCCGTCCTTGCGCGGCCGCCTCCAAGAATCTCCAAGTTTGCCCTGCTTCTCCTATACTTTAGCGTCGATGCGAACGAATCCAATAATTGCAGTCATTATCGTAAAGTTGAATCAAAGGAGCACGACTTTTTACTGATTTTATATATTTCATATTATTGCGCGCTTTTATAAGGTCGAACCTTCCTTCGCCAAAGATACATAACACATTACTCGTATCATTCTCCTGACCCTGTCTACCTTCCTCTTGCTCGCGATTCTTCGTCCCGCACATTTCTAAATAGCGAAGGACTTCGCGCGGTAATTACATGCGTGCGCGACTTGGCTGTCGTGGATATATCGACGTCGCGAACTCACATGTCCAGTCACCGTTCCGTGATCGCTGACGAGATAAGTGAGCCCAGTGTCGCGTGCGTATACAGAGAAAGTAGTCGGTGTTTTTCTTCTTTTATTTTTCTCTCTTTTTCTTTTGCAATTTTTCCGCTCGCGCTAACTGCGCAGACGTATTTCCGTATTCCGCGAAAGAGCCGCATAGCCGTGGTAGAGAGAACCGTTTAATTGTACATGCTACTCGATGAAGTGGTAAGTTGCTTCTCTGATATTATTGCGAACCGTTTATATACCTAATCTCAAATCGTCGGATATTATATAGAAGCACAAAAAACAAAGTATAACACTGCATGCATACTTGGAGATGTATTTTTATCGGGTGAAATTAACTGAGATAGTTATAAATACTGTTTACGTTCGTTGGTCTACGGTGAAATGAGTAGCTGGTGTTTATAACGCGTTTTCGATACGATAGCGGACGTTTTTATCAAATCCAAGGCTTCCATGGCTTCCGTAATACCTTAAAAAATGCATTAATGTAACTGTAAATAGAATTCAAATAATAACCAATATTTCACACACTTTATAAACAATGTGTACAACGCAATTAATCTCATGCATCGAGTATGTGAACATTTTGCATTCTAAAAACAGTGCCTTTGGAGTCACAATATGAGAGATTGCATTAAATAAGTAGTGCAGCCGTGGATTAGGTCAGACACCGCACGAGTTCCCCCAGTATATCATATACGAACGTGAAATCCATCCTTACATTTCACTACATTTCCAGAAAACTTTACAGATATAGGTAGTAACATCGGGAAATAATTCTTTTTTCAATAACCAAAAAAGAATCAGCGCGATACAAGCGTCTCAATCAAAAACATTCGCAAACACAAGTACGGCGCCGACAAACGTTAGATCGATCGCGCATCCGCATATATAAAGTAGATAAAAGTCTCGACCAAGAAAAATTTCGCTAGGGTCGACTCGCATTTGTGAAGGCGAGAAAGCAGAGAGAGAAGAGAGAGAGCGCCGCCTCTTTTCTCTTAAGATCTGCGCCGCACAGCAGCAGCAGCAGCAGCACAGTTTCCGCGGAAAATTTATGCCTTATGGCAGTCCAAGCCGTCCGACGTCTATGCCGTCATTCCAAACACGTACGGGTCTTAAGGTTGTACTTTCGCGAATGGGCGTTCTAGCATCTGGCCACCTCGCTGAGAAAAGAATACATATATAGAATTTGCAAAAGTGGATGAGAAAAATCGCGCGCGCTCCTGTTTCTGCGAGTCTATGTGTGCGCGTGTGTGTGTAGGTTATAATATATAAGCTGACTGGGATCCGGTCTTTGACGCTCACTTCTTTTTATGTTTATCGCGTATAATACCACTTTGGTAAATATATCCCTACTCGACCTTCAGCCCCACACACACTCACACAGACACACGTGTATAAAAGGTATTCGGACAGCCGATGATTTACCGTGTCCGTACATTGTAAGGTAATAATTCGGGCAATTAGCCCGATCCCGCATCATATCTCGGTGTATCGATCTTTCATACATACCCTCGTTTTCCAATAATTAGCTTAATCGCCGCGAGTCGATAAAGCACTCGCGCTGCGCATTTAAGACCTGCCAACAATCGCTACCTGTCCGCGCTTTCATCCAACGACTCACTCACAAAAGGAATTTACGGACGGGGGGCGTGTCTCGAGCACTCGACCGACTATTATATATATCGGCTACCTACCTCACTCTCATCTTTAATATCCGCTAAATCGAGGGCGCAGACAAGTTTTCCACCACATTCCAACGAAACAATCAGTGATCCGTTCCATAGAGATGAAAAAGAAAAACACCAGAGAGCTGAGAGTATCTTTCCTTTCAATTCGCTCTCTCTCTCTCTCTCTCTCTGTCTCTCTCTCTTTCTCTCTCGAAGCGCACACACAGCACTCGAGTGGCAACAAAATTCGAACAATTTAAACATTGAAAACACTCGGGCAAAATCGGCTGTTAATTATAACGAGTTCTTCGCTCGGCTACCGCAGCCTCATTTTGACTATACACGGTGTCCGCGTAAGGTGTAAGATGGTCGGGAGGGGTGGGGGCATAACGGGCCAGTTAAAGAAACTTGCCTCGTATAATGGCGCGCGGAAGACACCGGAGGGGATGATAGCGGCGAAACTTACGAGAGAGAGAAGGAGGAGGAGAAGGGGAGCTTTTCGGTCGGCCATTATCCAAAGTGCTTCCAGGGGAGTCGTCGTTGTCGTCGTCGTCGTCGTCGTCCTCTCGCATATTCGGCCAGTTCCTCCGCGAGCGAGCGACCGAAACTTTGGCGCTCAGGTTAACATATATGTATATATGTGTGTATAATAGTACGCTCTCCCTCTCTCTCTCTCTCTCTCTCTCTCTCTCTCTCTCTCGTACGTACACGTCGAATAAGCCATTTTCATAATTTCCGAGGGGGAGAGGGAAGGTAAATTAAGGATCTTTGACGATCCATAAATGTTGGCCTACTCGATGACTCCTTTCGACGATCGGCCCCAGTTGCGATGTGTGCACTGCGAGCTCGAGACAAGAACGCGTCAGTTCCACGATTGTTCCACGTGGTTTCTCTGCAACTCTGGAATGATTATTGCATTGCGATTTTTGTTTAGGATTAATTTTGAGGTTAACGTGGACTTTTTTGCCTTTGAAATGTTCTCATTATAAAATAATGTAATGACGATGTGATTAAAGATTTTTAACATCTTGCACTTGTTTATAATATATGTAGTAAATTCTCATACAGAAAACAAAGATTTTTATAATTTTGTGTAAGAAAAAGAATTGACACTAACTCTCATGATTGGCTGTAAATATGTTTTGGCAAGTACATTCTAAGCCTGTCAATAAGATAAAACCGCACGCGTGCAGATAGACTGTTTGCGCGACATCATTTAATTATTCATAGTAATTATTTATTACTTATAGGAATAATTATGTATAACTAATAGATATCGGTACTCTAATAATACGTATGTCTCTACAGAAAGTCCGACGGAAGCGAGAAACAATTTTCAGGGTTTTGTTATCTTGCCTATAAGCGCATGGAACTTTGCTTTGATGAAACTTTAATGTCTTTCACTTAGTGACTATGATTTTAACGTAAGTGCATCGAATTCTAAGATTATGCAGTACGAAATTTTCAAAAATGTAGATGTGGCAAATACCCACTGATCATAAGCAATTATACCCCGTCTCGCTAAACTTATTAAAACGCCTCCTGCAAAGTAGCTCGTCATTATCAAACACAGTAAATAAAAGAAATCGTTTTGATATCTTCCAGGAAGCAATGGTCAGTTATTAGCAAATACAAAACATTAATCTAATTGACTGGCGAAGGTATGATTTGTGTCGAGTGCAGCCTCTAAGACACTTTTATTCCTCGTCCATCAGGAAATCGTACATTTCCTTCGCCTCGTCAAAACCCGTTCATCAAGATCTCATTTTCTGTCACGAAAAAGATCATTGAAAAAAAACCCCGCGCATCGCCGCTGCTTCGTTTTCCAAATGGAACACACACACGCACCGACTCGCGCGTTAGCTGTACTTGATCGTTTTTTTATTCATTTCGAATTAAGAGAGTAGCACGCGATAAAAGAAGTTTTTCATTTCTTTCTCGTATTTAACTTTGGATTTTTGATTGGATAAGAAGAACATTACTTTTTTTTAAATGATACACAACTGCAAGGATAAAAACTCCTGTGACCACTAAATATATAAAACGTACAAATCCCAAACTATCATAACAACCCATTTTCATTCACTCAGCGCATCCTCCATCTCCGCCCTCATTTTCTCGCCAGCGCGCAGAAAAACCAAGGCTCGCCAAAGTTCCAGCTTTCACAGAAAACCCATGGCGCGCGGCACTGGTAATTGTACAGGAAGCTCCAAGACACCTCGCAATAAATAAGTCATCGCTACAGTAGCGGCCAGCGCGCGCACACACACACACACACACGAGAACGAACGCCAATCGCTTCCTCGCGTGCCTATAACAGCTAAACTTTAACGACGGGCATCTCCTCCTCTCTCGCCCATATGCATATGCGCCGTTAACCGAACGCCACTATACGGCAAAGTAAGTGCGGTTGACCGCTTCTCGCGCGACATTTCCGCGAACGCCTATAGCCCGCAGCTTACGTCTCTGTAGCTGTGTACATATTCTCATATTTCGCTTGTGCGTGCAGTGGTCGGACGCGGACGACGAGGTTGTTACTTCTCTACTTTTCTCTCCTCGTGTGTCCCTTTAGCGGGGAAGGACAGATGGCGTGTGACGATTAGGTATGAGGTTGAGCATTTGGCTTGCGGATCGACGATTTACTTAATTGAGCGCTTGGTGGCTGCTCCTGTCGCGGTATTATCGTTTATACTCAGCGCAGGTTTATTTAGACGCCTCATTACGGTTTCAATGGCTGGTCGGGGAATTTATCGAGAATGCATTTTGTGCCTGATGGATCGAGGTGTGGATGTGATACTAGACATTTCTCGGAATCGAATTCTATGATTAACGATAAAATCTTTTCGTTCGAAGCTTAATTAATTGATAAGAATCTTGGAAATTCCGTGCAAGTCGACCAAAAAGACCCTTTTCTAAATTTACAATCGAAAAAGTGATATAGCTTTAGAAAACGAAATTCGAGATAAAGATCCGACAACGATTAAAAATTCGAGGGAGCACTGGGACTCCGAGGCATCCGAAAGTCCAAAAAAAAAAAAATCCATTTCCTTTTCGTCGGCGCAATAAAGACTTCCGCGAACTCGCCCCAAAATGCAGGGAGAGTCGCTTCAGTGCCCGTGCGCGCGCTCGAGAAGCTGTCCATTTAAAAAGTGGGAGAAGCCAAAAAGGGAGGACAAGTCAATCCTCCGGATCGCGAAGTTTAGTTTCTCCAAAGCCTGCAGAGCTGCCAAATACTCTGAAAAGTTTGGGACGCGCGCGCGCGCAGCACAGAGAGAGAGAGGGGGAGTGAGAGAGAAAGAGAGAAGCAAACGCTCGCACAATTTCACGACTGATGCTGGCAGCTCCAGCGTTTGGTATAAAAGGCGCGGACACGACACTTTCGCCCTCACGCCTCGCAGCTTTATTGCAATTTCGGGAGAAGCGGCCGGTGCATGGAATAGGCTGCCGCCTCTATCTCTCTCTCTCTCTCTTTCTCTCCCTCACTTTGAGTTTTTGTAAAGAGGCATCGCACTACCGACTTTTGCATCCAATCCCTGTGCTTTTGACTTTCTCCAAACTTTCATTATAAACCTCTTGGATCTTACACCTACGCTTTTGGACTTTATTGATCAACTTTAAACGACGGCTAAAAGGCTTTTTACTTGTCGCTTAATCACTTATCCCATTGCTTTATAAATCTAACAGTTTGTTTATGCAATAGACTAGGGATTTTTATTTAATTACCTAATAGCTTATTAACTCTTATTTTTGAAGTGGTATATAAAATCTAAGAAGGAATCTTATACTTAAACATTTGCCTTCATTAATATTCATAAAACGATGTAAAGTTCATGAAAGCTAGTTTTACCTCTGTAAAAGTTAAAAGCAATACTTTTTTAATTTATAATAAAAATGATCTGGGTCATGAATTTTCTTGCGTCCACATTGAATATAGTAGGGTGAAGCCCTCAATTAGAAAATAATGTGTCACTGGGTAAAGGATGGATTTCTCTTTTTATCTTTGCCAGTGGAGCAAGAAAAATGTTAAATGCCAAAAGGCGCATCTGTCGGATGGTGCGACAAGAAAAGAGAGAATTTCTGTAAGAGAAAGAAATAGAGAGCGAACAGAGGCAAAATATATAGAGGAAGTTAGAGAAGAAAGAACGCGACGGGACAGACGAAAGACATAAATATTAAAACGTGATCTTTTATTCAAGTCATAAAATAATTGATGTTACTTGTTCGTGAAAATTTTATTGCACCTAATTCTACTTAATTTTAAGCTTTATATTTGACGACTTCACTTAATTGTTAATCTGGATAGTTTAAATTGACTGCTTCTCACATTTATAAGCGATTATGTGTCGTATTATTATTTCAGTGTTAATTTCCTCTTGCGTTTCACTAAAATAAATTCGAATTATTTCATAAAAGATGTTTTTAAAATAATGATATAATAAATAATTTCTCGAAAGATACAAAGACGGGTCTTAGAAAAACAAATTACCAAAATGATTTATGGCCCGTTATTTCAATAAAACGATGACTCGAGAAATTACAGGCAAGTAATTATCTTCAGAGCAAAAAAGACTAGAGAAACTCATGGCTAATAAAAAAGAATTATGTGAGATGTAGAAAAGGAAAATAATATCAGAAGAAAGTTATAACGCGGAAAAAGGTGCAAACAACACAAAGAAGGTAATAAAAAAAGTTGAACAAGGCAGAAAGTATAATTAGGAAAAAAAAACAAAAGAATCTCGCTCTTGTAAGTGTTTATAGTCGCATGTTCCTGTCAAATAATAAGAACATGAAATATAATGTATCCACGTGTATTTTGACTTAGAAGTTCGCAATTCTTTATAACTGTTATTAGTAACTTTACATAATAATAATAAATTATATTTAATATATATATATATATATCTATAAAATTCTAATTGAAAAGTATTATATACATATTCTATACCTACTTGAAAATAAAATAAATTTTATCTATATAATACTTTTCAACTCGAATTTTCTATTGAACTTTGAATCACTATTATTGATATATCCTGAAAAAATATTTATAAGCTATATAAAGTAGGAGCATCATTAAATGTCAATTTATATTCCTATAGCAATTCATTATTTCAAATGAACGAATTCCCGTAATTTTCACATAATTCTGGTGATAATGAGAAATACACCCGCAGATACAAAACTCTGACACGACACGCTCTGAATTAAAATTCGCTTCTAAAAAAACACGTTCCTCGCACTCTTTCATTAATTCAACCAAATCGCCAACCCTAATCATGTTTTTCATTAAAATTAATCTATAATGACTGACTCGCTAGCATCGGAAGCTATCAATTTAAAAAAAAAAAAGAGACACTTTAAACTTAAGCGTATTCCTATACAAGCTTACACTGAAAATATATTTACTGGGAATGCTGGGGGACATAAACTTGTGTTATGTGCTCGATCTCTATGTATTTATGTGCTCAAACCCGAGCTCCATACATACATGCGCATACTACACACGGTCGTCGGTGATGTGTGTTTGTACTTTATGTGTGTTTGTACTTTATGCCCGAATACATACATGTATAGCTGTGTGTGTGTGTGTGTGTGTGCGTGCGTGTATTATATACAGGTGTGCAAGGGGACGAGAGAGAGAGAGAGAGAGAGTTTCCGCGCAGTAAGAGCGAACATTCGCTGAAACAACAAAATTAGTATTTTCATGGACGGACAAACACAATTTTCACGGCCGAACGAGTCACGGCCTACCTACACGCGAGGACCATCGAATGATAACAATTATTATCGGTCAGTCCCTTATACCGCGATAAAGGAGGCGGGAGACGAATTGAGGCTCGAGGTCCTATTGGGGAATCCCGGGATGTGTGAATGTGTGTGTGTCGCAGTTTCAAAGGGAATAGCTGATAGGAGGCTGAAGCGACATTTGGCCTGGGAAATGTTAGAAAACAATTGTTGGCAATGACCTACAAAGCTCGTTGAGCAAAAATACGAGATACATTTCATGGATAGCGAGTTATTAATTTTAATATCGAGAGTCTGGCTTGTTTATTTATTACTCAACCTTCCCACGTAACATTATATAACGTATTAAATAATTTAATGTCATGTAAATGTTGCAATGTTAAGCTCATGCTTCATAGTAAGTAATTAACCCGTTTACTACGTACGTGTGGCGTATACGCGCACTTACAGTTTGAAACTTATTCAAATTTTTATTCAATAATTTCAAAATTTGATATACTAAATCTATGAATAAAATCAAGGTAAACTATTCTTTTTCTTCAGAAAAGCTGAAAAAATAATAAAATATTTTATAGAGGAGTTGCTTAAATTTTTACCGAAAATAATGTAAAATTGATTTTAATAAAACAACTTTAATGTATTCATTTTACATGTCACATACCCTAACTATAATAAATAATAATTGCGAACCGTTAAAAAAATAATTTACAACGTTAAAAGCGCAGATATATAGGAATATTTTTAACATTATATAAATCAGTACATGATTTAATAATAATAATAATTGTTTAAATTCTATTAAAAACGCTTTTAATGCATAATTTAATGCTTAATGCCTTGTTTAAATAAATAATGTATGCCTGTGATAAAGCTGAGTATTACATAATGAGCGAAAATAGAGCAAAAACATTTGTAAAGTGTCGTAGACGTAAAAATTAAAGTCGTCGACAAGCTACATTGCTATGAACGAATTCACTTTTTCAATTCAACAAAAAAAAAGTGCCAGTACTTTGCTCAAACGAATCTTCACCCAGAAAGAATTCTGACAATTTGATCAGACACCGATTTTTAATTCTACAATTATATTTCCGTGTCGTTTGTCACTGCATTTTTCTCGAATAAGCAGAGGGAAAAACGAGAAGTGCGAAATAAACCGGCAAGTTGCACACGCGCACCGTGTTTATAGGAAGGCGGAAAAGTCAAAGGCCCCCAGTCATTTATACCATCGCTTTAATTTCGTCAATGGTCGAATTAATCCGCTTATACCGCCGGCGGCGGTCACTTGCAAAACAGGCGGTTTTACGCGCTACCAGGGAAAAATCGCTGGGCTTTTCCGGCTTTCTCTACTCTTTTTCCCCCTATAAAATCTTCCCTGCGTACAGGAGCTATCCGTCGAGCTCGACAGACGCACAGTTCTTTTGGACCTCTATTTCTCTCTCTCTCTCTCTCTCTTTTTATTTTCCATATAGTGCACGGTTTGATGCGTAAAATCCCTTTTTCAATCCGGGGAGTTTATTAAATCTCGTAAGACTCGTACATAGAAGCAGATAGCGTGTGTCATTGGTCGATGTTTTTTTTCTTTTCCTTTTTTTTCAGTCCGATTGATGCTTCTCTGCCGTTTGACCTGGCTTTGATATCGAAGGATTTCTCAGTATGAAAGGAACTGCTAGGGGCTATATTTTTTTTTGTTCAACTCTATACTGCTATTGAAATAATATTTGCATTTTTAGCGGTAAAATTGTTCGGAGAATACAATGAATGTGTTTGCTAACAAATGCAATCGGTGCAGGACATATTTGTTTGAAAACTGTCAATAGATAAAGTATTTGTTCTATTTTTTTTATTAAAAGCTATTACAAGTTTATATTAGGTAGTTTAATTTTACGATTTATCATAACAATAATAAAGGCAGTTGGTTTTAACCCTTCAGTAATGATGAATTTCTTGGTTTTTAATAAATTTTATTAATAAAATTTCCTTAACTATCTACTGAAAACTATTCTCATTAATCTATTAAGAACCAGCACTAGTAAAACTATTAAAGTAAGTTATATGGTAAGGAGTGAAGCTGAGTATTATAACGCAATTTCATTTCTGCATTAAAACCCGAAACTAATAAATTCAATGAAATAATTAATAAAATAATAAATTGCTGTTAAAAAGTAGCAAACATCTTTTTAATACGACGCCCAACATAATTTGAAAATTATTAATGTATTATCGTGAATTTGCTCCGAACTTGGTATTACACAAAAATTTGAATTATTTAAAAGTTATACAGATGAAACTAAATGGAATATGTTAGTGTTACCGAGTATTTCAATTTGAATTCTTGCGATAGTTTAGAATACTTTTAGTAACAAGTATTCCAAATATGGTGTTTCAGTAATTCGACTTATCGAAATTATTCTAGTGCGCATTTCACGTTATTTCAAACGTTTAAAAAATTTAAATGCTTCTATTCTCGCAGTGTTTAGTAAGCAACGAAAACTACTTTTCACGGCATACCTATAAATGATTACATATAACGTAGCTTTGATGTTAATTAATGATAATTTTTTAGTTCTATTTCAACTATCTTGACTTGTTACATCCGGGTTGTTTGCATTTCCAAAATAAGTTTCCAAACAATTGAGCTGATCCACTGAATTCTCAATTAAATACAGAAAAACAAAATTAAAAATTGAATACATTGAAAAAATCTTTAAAATGAAATTTAACTCGCATTATTCGGCTAGATTCTGCTTTTAGTGAAAGTTTCTTTTTAAGTAATGAAGTACCAATTAAGTATAATAAATTGACATCTACATTATTAATATTACTGAAAAGCAAATATCATAGTAGTTATCTTGCTTACGTTATTAATGTCCCCGACTCATATTAATTGAACTAATGTAATCAATACCTTGTCATTGGTAATATCTGATAATAATTTATTTGAAAATAATGAACCATCACCCAGCAATACGTTGCAATGCATAGCGACACTTTTATCGCAGCCACCTTTTGTTCAAAAGCAATAAGAGGGTGGGATTTTTCGTTTATTGTACGATTGAAGCAGAAAAACCATCAGTTCTAATTATTGTCATATTCTCTGCCTATTGCAGATATAAAAAGAATTAATTTTATTCTCCAGTTTACCATCCTATTGAGAATAGTCTTTACTACCTATTTAAGCAAATTTACATGCCACAGAGATTTAAAAATGTTTAGAATGCTAATAGTAAAACCGTTAGATCCAATTATTTTTGCAATACTCGATACCGTTTAAAGCGCAGCAGCAAATTCTACTGCATTTTCCTTACGAACCATGAAAGCAAATTACTAATCACGACACAAGATAATTCTCACTCAAACAATATCAAAAACTTATCAACCAGCTTCGAACATGCCACATTCTAACATTACACGTACACTTTAGGCCCTTCCACAAATCCCCCAATTTTCTCCAGCCACGCACCGTTTATATAGCCTACCCCCCTGCCCATCTCGGCCGAGCAATTCGTTAGAGCGAGCGAAGCACGTGCAGCAGCCGCAGCACAGAAGCTCTCTCTTTCTCTCTCTCTCTCTCGCCATTTCGCGCAAAAATAACGCGATTCGCCTTCGTCCATTGGCGAGTTATTATTACGCGCGGTGGGCAATTTACGGCCCCGAGGGGCGGTATATACACACTTGCTCTCTCTCTCTCTCTCTCTCTCTCTCTCTTTCTCTCTTGCGTGATTAGTGTGCTTATCGCCAAAGCCTATCGCTTCTTCCTAAATACCGGCGTTGTCACGCATTCCATGAGCATTAATTCGGGCTACTCTATGGGCTACTGTATCAAATTTATAGTGTTTTTACGAATATGTCGAGGTTTGCTAATGGCAAACTTCCTATGCAGAATAAACAATTGGATAATTTGATTTATATATATTCATTTGTATAAAAATGATGTGCAAACATATTGTGCCGTATTCTCTGACCTAAAGGAAAAATAACATTGAATGAATAATTCAATTTTTCGCATAAATGCTCAATGTATTTGTAATATGCAAACCCAAGTGAACAGAATAATTATTCGATCTATATTATTGAAAAATATGTATACGTATAATATATACATTTGCCTACAACAAATTCTCCCAGTATATTCGTGCACGTAAACAATAGACTTATATTTTGCCGTATGTTAATAAACAACAGGAATAATGTTAATCAAAATTTTAAGTAGGAAAAATGTGTTGCTAATTAATTATTGAGCCAAAATTTTGTTTTATTACGTGCATAGCAGGTCTCATTAAAAGCAACACCTAGCGGGTACTTCCGGCGTACGCTCAACGACAGGAGCTTAATTAAGTAAAACGGTAATTGAACCATAACATTTTTATTAATCCAAAAAGTTCATAAACAGATCGTAAATCTAAAAATCATGTTCCCGTTAAAAATCATGATAAATAAATGGGTAAAGGCGGCTGAGCAGCTCCGCGTCGCGTTATTAAGAACTCGCGGCGGAAGAGGAAATAAATCCTGCGCTTAATACTATTTTTCCAATATTTTATTACGCCATGTTTTTCCTACCGCGCGCTGCCAACTTTCTTCTACCGATTAAGGAAGCACATTTTTACCATCCAAAGTTATTTAGTGCTTGGCCGTAAAAAATTATTGCAGATTTCATTAAAAACCTTGAACGCCCGCTTCGACTACAATGAAAGTTTGCATTTTCATTACACTTTCCCGCTTTAACGGTACAAGCACACCGCGCGCACTCCTTCCGTATAATAGAATTGAAACTCGCGTTAGTGCAGTATTCTACACACAATCGAGCTATTTTAGAAACTAAAATTCTTATCCTTTATTTTTCTGCAATTCTCCCACGCGAAAAGATGCACATTTCTCGGAAGAACGCCGTTGGAACAGCGCAATGCCACCTGACATAAAGCGAATAAAAAAGGAAAAGAAGAATAAGAGCCGCAGAGAGAGCCGTTGAAGGAGTAGCTGCTTGGGCCGTCACGGCTATCCGATCGCACGCGAGATGTCGCGGTCGGTGGGCAGTTAACAGGCATGAAAACGTTCGCGACGAGTGATTGTTGTCTTGCACCGAGCTCTAAACGCCCCCGTGCCTCGCTCGGAGAATATAACGATTTTTATCTTTACGAGGCATATAGGCCGCGGTGCAATCCAATCCGCGCGCGTTAATTCTAATGCTTTTTAGCTCGGAATCGCGAATGTCTGGCTTGTTTGATCTATGCTTGCTTTTGAAGTGTTTGTTCCGATGAGATGATAATTCATGGTTCAAGCGTTTCCGAGTGAGAGATTAAGTGATTTATGCGTTCTGTTAAGATCATAAGTTGTGAGGCTTGTGCACTACTTTTTATAACTTCATTTCTAAGATTACCTATAAAATGTGTGCTACTTTGATTGCCTTAATTTATTTTTAAAATAACGGAATATCGATATGTAAAAGTACGGTGTCATGATTTTTAATTTAAATTACATTAGGCGTCTGAATAAAACTTTAATAATAACCTTTTGAAACTCAGTGGCACATACACTCCCGACCTAATTTCTAACAGTTTTTGCCCTTACATATTCTCTGAACTTTTAAATCCCGACTCGATTCCCTTTTTTCTCACCGTTAATTAAAAATCCATTGTACGCGTGGTTATCGCTTAAATAATTCCCAGCAGCTTCCAAGAGCCTCTTCAAAAACACGACAAACTACAGATAAATGCATTATAAAAGACGGGCCATCGACGAAGTTTGATGAAATCAACGCGTCAACCGCGTGCGAAACTGATTTTGCCAAAGTTTTTCCGCCCGTTTGCCGTTACCGTGCCTTATGGAAAAAAAAACGCCCGTCGAACTATATATATACATAAGTAGTAGGCGAGAGCGACGCGCGCGAGAAAATGGAGACGCGAAAGTTTTCGCTGCTGCTGCTGCTGCTGCGCGACTTACCATCGACGTTTTGTTCACAGCGACAGCTTTCCGCGGCACCGGAACTTTAAGTAATTGTGAACGGAGGATTGAAGGCGGAAAATTTGAAGCACGCGGATAAACTCATTTCGAATGTTCCAGCGCGATTCTCACTGATGCACAACAGCTGTTACGACCTTATTCGTCGCACTGCGACGTTAAATGTTGTGCTAATAACATAAACAATGGATTGTCGTAGTCCTGCAGAATTTAATTTAATATTGGAATTGGTTTGATGTTTTATTAAGACTGCTTTTACTAGAACTCTCATCTAAATTAATCAAATATTAATATACTTAAATATAAGAAATAAACACTATAATATAAACGTTAAAGTTTAATGCCATAACAAACAATTATCTTTCTGTTGCAGGTATGTCAAAGATCCCACACTCGGACTCAACAAATGCCCGTAAGTACAATGAATCAGCGCAAAATCCCACCATTTAAAACGAACTACAGCCATAATTTGTCCCGCCGCACGACAAATCTCCCCTTGCACTGCGCACAAGTGGTACATCCCGTACCAGCTACTGCACAATAGTGTCGCGAAAGAGAGAGAGAGAGGGAAAAGTAAGCGCTAAATTGAATCGCGCCAAGCTGCATTATCCGGCTGCAATTTTTTCTCTCCTCCCGCCGTTCTGTCAAAAGAATTCGCTCCCTTTTATTTACCTCACGCGTCATAAGACGACCGACGAGAAGGAGAGAGAGAGAGAGAGAGAAAGATTGAAAAGACACGCGACGTTAAATGGGTGAGCGACTTTCTTTATGCCGCGACCCTCGCCGCGCAAATACGCATTATTAACTTCTTCTTTCTCCCTCTCTTTCTCTCTCGCACGCGCGTGTAGTGGCGAAGATAAATATACACACGGAGCTTTTCCGTTCCCTTGGCCGCCCAGAAAGTGCACCACCTCTCGCTATTCACGCAAAAGAGAGAGAGAGAAGGAGTTGACTGGTGTGCTACTGCCGGAAAATTAATGATATGTACTCTTTGATGTGAAACGTGTATTTGTGATAGACAAAGATGTGATGCTCACACAAAAGCGAGCAGCGCGACATGCCTTTTGAATGGACTTATTGTTTCGATAGTCGCCATTGACGTTTAAATTAATTTAGAACGGCATTGTATATAATGCATGTCAGAAAATTCTTAAGATTGTTTTCTTTTAATCTTACGCGTCTCGTTATATTTGGAATGGAGACGTTAAAATATCAGGACTCGAAGCCTGGCACAAAATTTGAGCTCCACTGTAAGCAGTTTAAGTTTTCTTTGCTAATGGGAGCTAGAGAGCTGAAGTTGTTATTTTTAACGGAGAGCCTCGCCTCCTTTAAAAAACGTGAAATTCCGTGAAAGTAGTGAAACAAGCAGATTCGCGTCAGCCGCGTTCGCTCTCTGCTCAAATATATAAAGGGGAAGGAGAAGCGAGCCTTGCGCTCGGGAAAGGTATTGATTCTAGCGCAGTTTACTTATTTATTCCTTTTTACTCTTATGTATAGAGTATAAGAAATTGTTCTGCTCCTCATACTTTTACAATCATATTTTTCAATTTTACATATAGTATATTATTACGTATAATGCGAGCAATTAAAAAACAGATTAAAACGAACGAGATCGTGCTTTTAAAAAAACAGTGTAAAAAGGGATTTAATCAATATTCTACAATGCAAAACCATTTCGTTCGAGTTTGCTGTATAAGAAAAATTCAATGGAAGCTTTCAGTGTCAATCAGCCATCGCAATCAACCCCCAGTGAGAAAGGGGGTCAAACCTAAATTCCAAGCGCCAAACGTATGGTGCAGACTGTATGTGAAATTCAGGGGAAAAATGAAGAGCCGTTTAAAAAATGAAAGGACGCAGATAGAGACGTGTCTGTCTGGCGAAAGAGTCGCGCGGGCTGAAAAAGTAATGAGGCAAAGGAGCGCGGCCAGCGAAGAGTTAAAGGCCCGCGCTAGAGATGCATAAAAAAGGGCAGCTTGAGAGAGCTGGCGGAGGAGGAAAAAAAAGAGAAACTTTGAAACTCATTTCCCCGGTTTCATGTTCTCGCACACTTTGTTCCTGGCACCCCCTCTTTCTCTCTCTTTCTCTCTCTCTCTCTCTCTCTCTCTCTCTCTCTCTCACTCTCTCTTCCCCGCTTGGGGTTCTTGATAGAGAAGCTTCGATTATCGATAAAAGACGAAAGAATAAATTAGTTCGTAGACGACGAGGCAAATTCAAGGTTTGCCAAACTTTCGAGCTTTCGCGCGGCTCTCCCCCTGGGATTTTTCGCTCTTTACGCTCCTTTATTTTTTCACCGCAACTTTTCTAACAAACTGCCCTCTTTTCGTTATTTATTTCTGCACCTTTTCTCCCCGCATCATTCTTCATCTTTGACTGGCTTTTCTCTCTCTCTTTTTCTTTTCGTTAGCTATTAGTTACTGACTTATTTATAGTTATGTGTTTCAGCTACTCTTTTTTGTTAGCTATCGAACTTTTAAAATCTCGAAAGAATATTTAAAAACGTACACAATTGAAAAAAAAGAAAGTAATTTTGAAATACACATTCTTTTTAATAGGAAAAAAATAAAAATTTCAAGTTTTCGTTTTATATTTGCAGCTACTTTTTCTCATATCACTGCAGACTTTCCTCTTTTGCTCATCTACCTGTACGTAAATAAGGATCTTCTCGCTCCAGTTTTTAATAAAATGAAAAGTAGAGGTTGATTCGCGTGCAAATTTATTTCATATCGATTCGCTTCAGCCAATAGCAAAGGTTAAACAATTGGCACAGGCTGCATTTAACCACGGATTTAAACTGGGCTTTGAATAATTTTTCAAATATTAACATGCTATAATTCATACACATTTATTTTAAAAAAATTCGCAGAAACCTTCCGATGAAAGGCAAGCAATTCATCGCATATTTATCGATATTTAAAATAGACCCGTAATTTTAAAGTGATTGAAATAATTATTTTTCTTTTATGAACGAGATGTAAGTTTAAAATTAATTAAATTGCGCTCTCCTTTCACATCTGTTAATAAAATACTTTACATTTCCCTGCGTTACGAGTTACATAACGAACTAGAGCAATCAAATTATAATGCAACTGCATAGTCGGTTCTTTAATAAATTGCAATAACAATTAATTAATTGAAGAATCCATCTTGAAGCAAAAATTAAATACACATTACGTTCTAATACAGCACAACAATACTCGGAGTAATCAATAAAGTGCGCACGAAAAATATAATTATCAATCACAGCTCCTCGTCGTGCAAAGACTAAAGTTTCTCCACCATCAATCTGTAAAAGTCACCTTTCCATCCCCAGTAAAAAGCACCAGAGCAGAGAGAAGATTGAAGCTGGAATAAAAATTTTATTGAAACTGCGCGGACGGGTGAAAAATGACCATAAACATCGCTCTTAACAGCGAGATTCAAGCGCGCGCAAAACTTTTGCTCCGCGAGAGACAAAAAAATCACCAAGCGGCGAATAGCTCAACCCCAAAGATTAATAATGCACCTATCCCCGGCGAAACAAACCCCCCCGCGCAAAAGACAAACGACGAAGCGCGCAAGCCTGGAATAAGACAAAAAGCATCCCCATACACATACACAGTATAACACACACTTGGCAACTAGAAGCCGCCAAGCATTCGCGCGACTCAACGAACCTTCGAAGAAAGCTCGCGCCGATAAATTATCGTCTCGCGCGCGGACTTGCGCTCGTTAACGTCCTGGTAGAGAGTGAGAGAGAGAGAGAGAGAGAGAAAGAGAGAAAAAGGAAAGATGCTGCCTGCAATGTGTAAAGCTTGGGGGGAAGACGCAGAGAGGATGCAAGACGCCCCGCGAGAGTCGAGAGACATGAGATTAGCCCAAGACCGGGCTACACATAGTTCGATGAAAACTTCTTGCGAACGCGCGGCTATACACAAAACCTCGGCTTCCAACCTTTCCTATTAACATTATTTAGCCGCGATCGTAAAAAGGCGATCTATTCAATCGCAAATAGCGACACTCTAGTTTGGTTAACTAGGCTAGAAAAATCTTCCCAAAACCGCATCATAAATAATTATAAACTCTCGAAAAAGCAGCGTATAAAAAGTTAGCAGTGCTTAGCTAATGAGCCCTCTAATGAAGGGGCGAAGTGTAGAAAGAGAGAGAGAGAGGGAGGTATGGTATGGTGAAGAGGATGAGGAGTAGAGGAGGATAATATTCTCTCTGGCGAAGTGAAGTGAAGACGTTGCGATATTAGACGAGAGGGGATCCTCCGCAGTACATAGTTCAATGAGAGTTCGCTCACCAAGTTCGGCACGTTAACGAGTTCTCTCCTCTCTCTCTCTCTCTCTCTCTCTCTCTCTCTCTCTTCGACACGCTCTCCCGAGGGCAACAAAGAATATCAGGACCTTATAGCCGGCTCGGCTCTGCTACCTCTCACGCGGAGAGAATGCACGTATTTGCTAATGACTACCTGCTACTTACAGGTAACGCACGTGGGGGTTTATACGCTAATTACCTGGGCTAAGCGTGTTTTCTGGCTTCGACGAGGCACCAGCTACCGTGTTGCGTATACACACATACACACACACACACACACACACAATGTGGCTAAGTTGAGAAAAGACATAAGGTGTGTGTATGCGGGCGCGCGCAAGTCTTGGCAAACTACGTGTTATCGCAGCGGGAGTAGAAATGTTCGAGTTTAGTCGGGCGTTGGTTCATCATGATATATACTACGTGAGGCTTGGCCGATACTTTTTCAACTTTTACATTCATGATCTAAAGCTTTGAGAGACTGCACTGAGCGATCAATTTTCCTTTTCCAAATTGACAAGATAAATTAACTGTAAGTCAGATGAAACCCCCATCTTTTTTTGTACATGCTTCCTAAATGAATATACGTATAGTCAAGTCTATGCCATGGTTAGCTACGGCGTTATAATTTTCTACGACACCATAACTCTTTCTCTCTCTCTCCCTCTTCCTCGCGATCCACCGCAAAAATTTATCGCTCGCGCGAAGCACTTTGATTGTCTTCTGAATAGTCACGCGCTAATCGCGAAAGTTGCGTCGCTCACAAGTTTGGCAAGTCGTTAAATCGCTGTGTACACTCCCGCCTCAAGACTTAATCTACCATTATGTTTTAAAGCTATTTTAGACTAAACTATACCCACACAGTCTATTCCCTACCTTATCCCAAATTTTGTCAAAAACCACTCGCTGCATAATTGACCGACTGAAAATTTTTGTATTTCTTCTCGCTCAAAGTGCGTCTCCTCCGATACAATGTAAACTGCGTCATCTACGGATAAATTCGATAATCATGGTCAATAAAATTTTTAGTAGAATTTTAAGTGTGCTACTCTACTCAATTCCTACGAATCTTGCAGAAAAAACATTTGTCCCCAGTCTAACTCCACTTGGACTGTACAACAATCGTCCACTAGGTTCATTAACTCGAGAGCAAACTCGTCCTCTGGCAGCCCCCAAAACTTTGCGAGCTAAAGTGTCGTGCATGATAGCGCTTTATGTCCATAAACCTTTCGCGCAGTTTCGAATGTTTCTGTAAATGCCATGCCCAATTTAGCGGCAGTCAAACTTTCACTCGTATAGTAAATCAGTGGTTAGTTGAAACCAAACCTAATTAAGGAGATTTCTACAAAGGTAATTTGACCTTACTTAAGAAGATGGTGACCATTAATATCGTCTCCGCAAACTTTCGAAACTCAAGACAAATGACGCGAGTTCATCTTCCATTTTTCTAAGTATCGCGGTAATTCAATTTGTGGTTAGTAGATTTGGAGATTATGAAACTAAAGTTCAATACGATATGCAAATTCGTATTGATCTCAATGCAAGTCTAAGGTATGCAAAACGGAAAATAACCGAATCGCGCTCCATCCACTTTAATCTCAAGGAAAATCGATAAGGCGTGTCGATTGCCGTTATAAATGAACCCAAAAGCCACATTTAGTATTATCAAAATTGAAATTTCTGCTACCTGACCTCTATTTCCCACCTGCACTCGGCAATTTCGCATTTATAAATAATGACCCAAAGCAGCGCATCTATAATTAAAATGCATATCCGCAGAAACGCAGAAATTATAACTTGTGATACACGCGAAACCAGAGATCCGCAGCACACGTCAGCCAAAAAAAAAAATGAGCGAAAAAAGTTAGTCTACGCGAATATCGCCACTCAGCGTTAATCATACTCCATCCTAATTGCGAACTACAGAGAGAACGCGAAAGGGGTATAGCGCACGAGAGAGAGAGAGAGAGAGAGAGAGAGAGAGAGAGAGAGAGAGAAAATCACGAACCAAAGCCCAATGCGAAGCCACCAGATCCCGAAATGGGTTAAGTGCTTTACGATGGATTGCTCTAGGACACGTTCATAATGCATCGGCTGCGCCGCGCGTGGACCCCCTCTCAACCGTGTGCCGCACCAGCTCCCACGCCAATCCCCTGTGCCTATATACCTATGTGCAGTGTACAGTTTCGCGGGCGCGCAGCTAATCGCCTAATGTCACCTCGGCTTAATTCTTTCGAGCAATTGGTGAAATCCTATATAAGCCTACCCCCAACTGGCGTCATGCCGGCTGTCAGAAGATTAAAACTCATCCATCGTATCCCACAGCTAATGTACGTGTGCACACTCGCGGCTTCTGGCCATGCGGTGATTGCGCTGAATGGCGCGCGTCGTTTTCGGGAATATCGTGGAGTGCCACTGACCCATACAGCGGTATCCAAGTTTTCGCTTTGATGTGGCCTAACCTCGAGGTCTTACGTACAAGGTGGCTCGTACACGTTATGTACGCGTGTGGCTGTGCGCAGTCGTTGTGGGGGAGGTAAAAGACGAAAACTCATGGGAACTTGTAATTTGTAACAGTCGCCGCGAGAGTTTTTTTTACATCGTTTGTGAGGCGGCGGCTGTTATATACAGGGATTACGTAATTAGGCTAAGAGGGGAACTACGTTGCTTATTTCTATGTCGGTACATATATTCAATGGTCTTTTACTAGCATTCGAGGCGACTTAGCAAGGACTGCAAATAAAATCTTGACTATTGTTCGAGTCTCTTCCGAACTTCATTTCTGAATTCAACATACGCCGTCGGTAATGCACATTTTATGCATACATACAGTAGCGTTACGCAGCGAAAGCACTTTTTTTCGCAGAAAAGAAATTCCACTCGGGGCGGAAAACGTCGATTAAGCGTGTAAAACGCAGAGAGAGAGAGAAAGAGAGTCAGGAAGACGAAACAATCCTGCACCACGGACCCGGGCAATGAATCGTTCTCGACTTGAGCAGCAATCACACGCACTCGCACTCAGCTGCCAATGAGCGCATACTATTACGTGTACGGAGATCCGTGCAATTAAAGATCTACTACCGATCTCGGGTATATGTACAGGGGAAAAAATCCACAACGGCCGTTCGCGTGTACACACAACAGCAGAGTTTCGAGTGCCGAGAGAGAAAGAGGGAGGGAATCTGCTCTCTCTTTCTCTTTCTCTCTCTCTCTCTCTCGAGAGAGAACGATATCCCCTACTTGAGCCATTCGATGATAAATGCGCAATACTTTTGGGTCGCGTTCGCTTTTATCCCTCTTTATTCCTCTCTATCTCCTATCTATATGGGGCTTTGTGTGCGTGATTCGAATGCGCCCCTGAAATTTTGTTACCATCAGCTCGTTCGGAATTCCTTTTCGAGGGTTCGCCAAGGCAGAGCTACTACTGCTGCTGCTGCTGCTACTGCTCCCTTCTCCTTTTTTCCGATATTCCTGCTCAAGGGTTGTGCGCGCTCTACTAGTTCGATCTTTTTTTTTCCCCCCCCTTTTTTTTCTTTTATCGCGGTGTGCTGTGGATGCTTGTTTAGGAGCTGCGATAACTCTCGAGGATCCTTGTATTTTTCTCTTCGAAAATTAACCGTGGAAAAGAGAAGTTTAACGCTTGAATGATAAAGTTGTATAGGCAAAAATAGTCCCTTAATTTTTAGTCCGGATTAATTTGCTCAGAATGGACAAGAGCTGTTATAACCTATTTTAATAACTTGACCAAGTGTTTCTGCATAAATTCTTACAACTGCTAAATTAAAATCTAATTATTTATATGAATTGATATCCAAGTAAAGGACTATTTGCACCAATTATTTTATATTTAGCGTATTTCCTCGAAAGTTTCAATGCTTGAAATCTGCAGTTTATTGTACTATTTTAATCGCAAGTACATGAAAATAAAATAATAACGGCAACGAAATGAAACTGTATGCACATAGAACCATGTCATTCCAGATACAAAAGAATTATTAATATGTAACCTCTGGATTTTACGTTAACGTGGGTTTAAATCGCCATAGAGTTCCACGAGACATCCAACCCCAAATTTCCAAGTCATCCCCGAGCACATCCTTAAGAAATCGTTCCATTTTGCCCTACTCGCGTTTGATCCTTGCGAAATTCCAGTAGCTCGCACAGCCAGACAAAATGCTACCGCTGGCAGAAACAACAAACGGAAAAGCTCCAGCGAGGCGAGAAAAAGTCTTCTCTCGTTTCAGCGATACAACAACGACACACGCGGCGTCAATAAAATAGCGCGCAATACGTCGCGACTGCACTTTGACACGGAAGAAGCTCGCGCGCGAGCCACGACAATTTTCCATATTCGCAAACGCTGTTGAATATAAGTACGACAATTTCCCTTTGTAAAGTTATTATTTTTGCACGGGGCGACATGGTCTTTTGCAGCCTCGGCGTATGTAAACGTAAAAGCCGCGCGTGGAGTAAAAGGTGTACATGTGTACGTATACGTGCGGGACGAGCGCGACAAGATGGATAGCGAAAGACATTTTGTATCAGCTAAATAAAAAGAGAAAAAATAGAACGTCGAGCTGAGCAAAATAAGAGAGAGAGAGAGAGAGAGATAGAGTGAGAGTAAAAAAAAAGGATACGTGATAGAGGAAATAGAGAAGAAATCAAGAGCGGAGACGTAGAGGAGAGGAGTTGGACGGGGGAGATGGAAGGACAGAAAGAAAGATGGAACTATCAAAGCTACCGCCGCGTCTTGGCTTTATCCGATTTCAAAGAGATCCAGCTGCTTCTCTTCCGGACAGAATGGATACTACTAGTCCTCTTCCTATCTCTCTTCTCGCTCTCTTTAGGAGTGCCAGTGGAGCGCCGAAGAATCTTCAGAATCTTGTTGTGCCTTATACACGTCTATCTGTGTATCTGCGTGTATGTGTGAGTGCAACTCGACAACAAGAAAGAGAGTACAGTCGATTTTTCTCCCCTCCGCGCGACGTGGGTCGCATGCAATCCCGGGACTCCTATCGTATATCATAACATTGTAAATGCGCTTCGTTATACTTTCAATACCTTCTTATACACTGCCACACTATCCGCGGAAAAATACATCTTCAATAAATAATTAACTATAAAAAGTCGCGAATCACACCTTCTCTTATAATACACACAGAAACTGGTATATAATACACAAGAGGTAAGCGCAGAGGGAGGAAGAAGAATAAGACGCGCATGATATCCGCTGTTGTTCTCGTCGTCGTCGTCGTCGTCGTCGGTGCCGTCGCGACTCTCTCCCAAGAGGCCGAGTCTCTCTCTCTCTCTCTCTCTCTCTACGTGCAGGTGCGAGACACGCGCGACTTCCACCAACCACACCTACACGTATATTAGAGGCGTAAGCGCGCGTGACGCGTCCCGGCTGCAGCAACAGCAGCAGCAGCAGCAGCAGCAGCTATACACTGTGTTTCTCTCGATGTACGGGGTGTGAAATGTATAAGGGGATTGCTCGAGAGGCCTGTGCGATACTGCTTTTTCTTCGGTATCATGATTTTTCAGTTAGGGCAAAGCTTTTGTGTTTCTCGAGAAAAGAGTCTCCGAGTCAGCGCTGTTCCAAAGTGCCCGACAATACTTCATGTACGCGTAATCCAGACTTCCTTTTCATTTATGTTAATTTAAACTTTTCGTGAGAATTTAGGTAACTAATATTACCCAGGGAAGAAATTAGAAAAAAGTAAAGCGAAATTGAAAATGAGCGTTTTAAAGCGCTAAAAGCGGGAGAGGAAAGAAGTATAATAGCGAAGACAACAGCTTTAGACCAATCGATTTGGAAGTAGGAAAAATTAGCGCAATGATCCCCCTTTTTCGGTCTGCAACCATCCAAAGTTTCGCAAAGTCGCAAAAGACCTTATAACTTTTGCGGCTGGCGAACAACTCGAGACACGTAACACTCGCTATATACACACAGACAGACAGACACACATATCGTACACTCGCATATATAGACAGAGAATAGGGTGAAAGCTCGCAAGCTCGCAGCTTTTTTGTCAGCAAAAGCCGAGAGACGTCGGTTTCTGAAGTTTACACCGCATTCGCTTTACCCGGCTCCCGCGCACACGATATACCATATGCTAGCGAGCGCGCGTTCCGCCCCTGAAGTTTTTCCTTTTTTTTTCTCCCTCGCTCCTCACTCGCTCCTCTTCTTCCTTTCTTTCCAGAGAAGCACCTGCCTCTCATTTAACGAATGCGAAAGACGAGCAGCAACTTGTCGCCACGACGACGTTTTTCAAGATCGTTTGAAATCTTGAAAGGCTCGTTTTGCTTTCGCCCTTAATGTTTCTGTGAATTCCGGCGTAATTTCTTTTTCCTTCCCATGCACTCTTTCTCGCTATTTCGTATATCTTCTTTCTCTCTCTCTCTCTCTCTCTCTCTCTTCCATCGCATATATGCTAATCATACTTGAGAAAATTTTTAAATTTCTTTAAAGTGTCTCATTAAATACATAAATATATATATATCAAAACGTCGGTATTGCAGCGGAGTGGCATGGTTTAAAACATATGTACATCCTTTTGACCCGAACGCTCTGAGTAATTATTTAGACAAATTACGTTTCAGCTGCGGCGAGGCTGCGCGAGCAAATGTTGCCCAGCTGGCAGCTGAAGAATTTATCTAAAGTATAAAACAGAAATACGCGCGACAGAAAAAAAAGAGCGTAAACACGCGCTGGCGCTGCAAAATTCACATATAGCGTTAATTTCATCTCGTCCTCGTTTAAAAATTCTTCGAGAACGGAATATTTCGCGGTAAATTGACACGCGCACACGCAGACGTACCTACATTCGTATTTTTGGAAGACTATTATATTTAAATAATAATAAGCCAGTAATACAAAAGCAATATATCATTATATTCAGTGGACGGGCGGTCGTGGCAGAGCGCAGTACATTTTAATTAGAATTTCGTAATACAGTCAGCTCTGCTTTCGTCCTCTAACGACGTAACTGCGGCGCAAAAGGCTTTTACACGCGGCAGAAGCATTCGCATAATATGCACGCGCACACAGGCACACACACTCTCGTGTCGTCGGTCGGCGGCTAAGGCGAGTCATTTCACGAGAGAGGAGGAGAGAGAGAAAGAGAGAGGGAATCACCCGGCGATGGCTTTTCAGCTGGTGCGCTTTTGTTTTTGCGAACTTTATGTCCCTGCAGCACGAGGTGCGCGGAAATTATGAAATCTGGGAGCAATTTCTTCGGCTACATTTCCCGACGCGTTGAATTTCCTATGTATCTTTTTCGATTACTTTCACGCGCAGACTCGAGTCGAATTGATAATTTTATCTATATTATACGAATTTGAAGTGAACAAAAAATTAGTTGGCTAGCACGGGCTTTTAAAATTAAATAATGTTTCGAAGAATAGGAGAAGAATTCGTTAGTGTGTGGAAATGGAACTTACCAGCTTGCTCGAGCCGCTTTATCCGTCGAGTAATAATACGCAATGTTCTAAAACCAGAGTAGTGGCATTTACTTTTTGTGAAAGTGTAACTTTGTGTATTATAAAAGTAATGCGGCACGGGAATAATGGAATACCACCGGCATCCCATCGTGTATATAATGTATCCAAGCTTTCCGAGAATTCGTACAAATATGGCAAAATCATTCTTGGCATATCGTTAAACGCGTTGATTAAAATTGCATTCTCCACCGCCATCGGCAGGTTATGTTCAATTTACATCCCACAATCCATTGGCAGGCTTATTAATTCCGCAAAGTCAAGCGGGCAAAATGTTACTTTTACTTTGTGATACCACTAAAGTTGAATTGATAAACCAGAGCCTGAGAAGTTTCCCTCGTGGCAAAAAACGTCGAGATAGCGCGCGAAAACACCATAAGCTCGTAATTATCAAATAAGCATAGAATAGAGAAAAACATGTATACACTAACGCGAAAGGGAAGAGACTGAATAGAGACAGAGAGAGGCGAGAATATCTAAGGCGTAGAAAGGCGACGCGGGGCAAAACCTTGCGCCAGTCTTCTTCTTCTTCCTCTCCCACGGCTTCTTGCAACCTTCCTCTCCCCCCTGATTACTCATAATTATGCTAATTAGGCAAATGCATTATTAACGCTGAATCTCTCTCTCTCTCTCTCTCTCCCTTCATTTATATACATATATATATACGCGATCTTCCGCCCCTGCATTTTCCGACCCCTTCTACTCTGTACGAGTGCAGGCAGATAAGTGCGGCGCATGTGCAGGTGTGCTCGACTATATCTCTCTCACTCTCTCTCTCTCTCTCTCTCTCTCTATCTCTCGTGCTCGTCCTGCGCGCAGCACACGGCTAAAATAAACCGTGGATATTTTCGTAATTAAATGCTTCTTCGTTACTTCGTTGATTTTATTAAATTTCAAGCGAGCGAGAGAGACTCACTTTTTCTCCATTTCCGCGTTTCATTTATTTTTCCTATCTCTCCAGGAGCGGTTTCGTTCGAATTTTTTTTTCTCCTCCTCCTCCACCTTCTCCACCTCTCTCGCTCTACATTCCCACCTCTTTGACTTCGTTACGCTTCTTGACTTTGTTAGCTGGGAAATTTTTTAGATTTAATTAATTGCGTATAAATAACCCGCGAGGAAGATTTGAAAAATTTAATATCGTCCATTATTGCTGTGCCGGCCGTTTCTCCGCCCCCCCCCTTCCTTCGACCTCCCCCTATATATAACCGTTAAAGGAGTTCGTACCGCGGCTGTTGATTACAATTATTCCCTTATACGTCGTGGGATACTCTACGCTAGAGTGAGGATATAAAATTTGTAATTGCATCAAAGCCGGAAAGGGAATTTCTGCGTATATTCCTCCGGTAAAACCTATATGATTATCACAATTATTCAAATATCTAATTTTTCCGTTTAATAAAGAGTTCGACCATTTCAATTAATCGACGCCGCCGCGAGCACTGCGTTAATATTTTCATAATTAGCTTTTTCATTAGTCGACTTTATACTTTGAGCAAATAATGTATAAGCGTGAAATTGCGCGTATGCGAAATAATCGGGGAAACGTTCGCGAGTTATTTAAATAATTGCGAATAAATTGTTATTTCATACCGACGGCGTACGTACATTTCGAGAGGAATATATTCGGAAACCTTATGACCCCGGTTTTGAGCTCAATAGAGTTGAGTGAGAGAGAGAGAAAAAAATATCAAATGTTTTCTCGCCCCGTTACCTATCGAGGTATGTGCGCGTGCAAAGACGAGAGTTTTGCTATGTAACGAGTGAGCGAGAGAGAAAAAAAACAATGGCAAAACTGATGTAAAACCTCGTTCGTATACTTCGCTCACTAGAACAATATTGAACTTGCTCACCTCTTCCGACTATTAGTACTTCCAATTTAATACTTGATGCGCCAGTCAGAAAACAAAAAACCAGAAAGTCAAATCGTTACACTAAACCACCATCACTAATAAAGATAGGCATTATTATAGCAAAGCTGTAATCTAACGCGTCACACAGCATTCGAATGATATGTCCTCCCGATCGCATAACGTTTAGTGCGTACAATAAACCCTAGAAACGATAGTCGGCTCGCAATAAAATACCCGCACTATTTACACAACTAAAACATCCTGTATAGTATGATTTCCTCCTCCTCCCTTACAGCAAGTCGTACACGCATCCATAATAAATAAAACTCGTGCAACGACACGTGGCCAGCGCTTATAAATTTAATTAAAAACTTTCGCACGCCAAGCAGTATGAGCGATATATATTTACGGCAGTAAACGATAAGCGAGCAAACGCGCGCCTTAATTACGCATCGCCTACAATCTGGCTTGGTAAAATACATATATATATACAGTACACGGGAGACGAGGCTGCGCTCAATAATCCCATTATTTTCCCGCGGTGTGTGTGTGTGTGCGTACAAGAGGACAGTGCAGAGGCGCGCGCAATAAAAACTTTGCCGCTAGATCATCGCGTGCCGCGCGCGCGTTACGCACTTCCTTCGCTGTGTACATAGCTGCTTATAATGCAGGAACGAGCGCTGCGTACCAACACCGACGGCTAATGCGACTTCTTGGCTTTTATTGGCTGGGTCGGCATCTCTCGTACTGGCGGGTTATGTATGACGAGGAAAAGGTGGGCTCGAACGATTCTTGAGATAAAGAGCTGCCGGTGCTGTTCGATTGCTCCCGCGTTTTCATCGATTTAACGAGGCTGTATGGCTTCTTTTCTACGATTCGATTTGTTGTTCTTACTTCCTTATCATCGGTTTTCATACGATGGCCGGGGAAGAAAAAAAAATTCATATTCGCTCTTAAAGACAGCCGTTGAATGCTTAATACGCATGGGATCTGAAAAAAAAAAGCTTTCAGAACTACGCGACTTCTTCAAGATAGAGAGCAACAGCAGCAGCGAGAGTCACCTAAATTATTCAATGCATCCCATATATACTCTAAAGTAGCCAGCTGTACGCGCGATTAAAAAGAATCTTAAAGGTACTGCTGGAGTATAGGACCGGGGCCGAAAGCATCCGACTAACAGCATACGATATTAGACCGAAGCCCGCTAATTCGTAGGGATACAAGGGCCAGAGATAGAGGGGGGGAGAAAAGCGAAGGAAACTTTTCATCCAATTACACGGGGCCAACGGTCCATAAAAAAACTTCTACGTCCTAGCCGCATTACCACCTGACTTCGGTCATGGGGCGTACCGCAAAGAACGCACTTTTGGAATAACGATTCCGCGCGCGCGCGCGCACGTACAGACGCGGCTAAGTAGCTTCTAAGTGCCGGGAAGCCGAGAAGATACGTACGACAGCTCCGGTTTTTCGGCGACGTCGAGCCTCAATTTTCCGACTGGCGCGCTTTTACGAGCGACGAGGGGGCCGAAGCTTAATAAAACAGGCCTCGTAATATCGGTCGGACGGTGTGACTACGTTGAATCGTCCTGATAAGAATGGAACGGGAGGTTATAGACTTGCGGAGCTGCAAGTGTCCGAATTATCCTTTTATATTTGCAGCGTAATTTGCTCTTGCGGCTTGTACAAGCTGAATAACGATCTGGCTAAGACCAACGTGAATTCTTTTCTGCCTGCTTTTATATCTCGGCTGTTACCGTCTTTGCATCGCGTAGTACGTAAGCACTTACTTTTCCGCCGCTTACTATAATTGTTCCGATCTGTGCAACAGATTGTTCTTTTAGAATTGTACTCGTTGCGAAAATGTTACAAGAATGCATACTGTACATTTATGGAAATTGTTTTACCGAAGTTTCAGTGCGTTTCGATAGGTTTATACATATAATAATAGCGAGGGGGTCAGAGTTTTCCAGTAGTGCGAGTCAGCGAGCAGTCAAACAATTCCATTAATTATTTACGGCGCGAGAGACTGCAAATATAATACTAATTTATAGCGCTATTATAATAGAAACGGGCAATAATAATAATAATAATAATAATAATAATAGCGGGAATAATAACATTAACTGCAGCTTGTACAAACGATGCGAATATAATATTCGGACCGCCGCGGCGGATTATTATCTTTATATATCTAACAAATTATATTATCAATAACGGAAAACAAATCGATGCACGCTTCGTCAACGCATTTTAATTGAAATCATACGCATACCCTTCCACAATATATTCACACTCGTTCGAAATTCGAAAAGCCGTACTTTTGTTTTAAGAGTTTCGAAACAGCACAGCGATACTTATCAAAGAATCATCGGTAGGGGGAGGAAAAGAAAGTGCACTTTTCATTGCCTGCTCGTGGGTACCAACCGCATACCCATAAAATTTTCATCCAACCGTAATTCCTCGCGGTGTAGCGAAATTTACATTGGCTGAAACGACGACCCTCTCTCTCTCTCTCTCTCGCATGCATATATATACGTGTATATATATATATATATATATTCTCTCTTGGCCAATATACATCGGCGCGGTACAAAAGGTTAAAATTACGCCAATCAACTTGGCCGTCGTACACTATGAAAGCTTCTTCGTTCTCTTCGCTTCCCGCGATTTTCCCGCCGGTATACGTCCGAGCGAATTAATTATTCGTGAGCGTGGGAATCGAAGCCGATGCAAATGAAATTTAAATACGTCACGAATGATATTCGTCTGATCAAACACGAAATAGGCTCGGAATAATATTAAAAAAAAAAACACAAAGAAGTTTTCTCGTCCATATTCGTGTGCGCATAGTATGCAAAAAGGAGTTTGTTGTATAACCTCGCTAATTTTGGCACTAAGTACATCATCATCTGTAGCGCACTATTCGTGGTGAAATTCACCGCCGCTGGTCGCCAGTTCTTCGTCCTCCGAGCTATAAAGTCGAAGGCCGAAAAAGTCGTATAACTTGGGGATGCGCACGCAAAATAACCAGCTCATCATGGCCTTTATCCTTCTTCTCTTCCACTCTCTCTCTCTCTCTCTCTCTCTCTCTCTCTCTCTCTCTCTCTCTTCTATCTCTTCTATCTCCACGTTCCAAAAGAAAAAGCTGGAGACGCACGCGCCTTCCATGAATATTTTGCAGCCACTTGACCGAGATCTCTCTATTATTTTTTTGCTCGCGTATAATATATATGTATATAGATGTGGCCCCTTCGACAAAGCCCATCCTCCTGCCGCTTTTTCACATCATTATTTCGAGAATGAAAGAGCGAGCGAGTGGTAGAGTGCAGATGGAAGATGAAAAGCTCGCGCGCACGATTAAAACTTAACGTTGGCGTATAATCGCCTCTCTGTCTCTCTCTCTCGCTCTCTCTCTCTCTCTCTCTCTCTCTCTCTCTCTCATAAATGAAGCAAGAGGCAAGGGGCAGCAGCGATCGAAACGGTCCCGGGCCGGCCTTGCTTTTGTCTTCGACGCCTGGAGATCTAATAAAGTTCTTTATTCGACTTGCCTCTTGCCATCGGAACTTTTCTCTCTTCAACCTTCTTTTTTTCCCCTTTCCTCCCTCTCTCGCTCTCTTTCTTTAAATTTCTCTTCTAATTCTCTCCGCCTACCTTCTTCACTCTCTCTTCTTCGTTTTGGACGAGCAAAGGGAATAAGCTCGCTTTTTAAGGGGTGGCAAGGAGGTGGGAGGCGGCCGCGATAATTGGAAGTTCATTTTTTCCGTGTCGCTGATTACGGAGTAATTACAAGCTCCACTTCTTTTCTTAGCCACTCCCACTGCTGTACCATCGAAGCTCCGTCCGATGAGGGGGTTTATTCGATTAAGTGTTTCCGCGATCGAAGATTATGCTTACACGAATTTCAGGCTCGTTCGCGCGAAAGTTTGCCTACTACCCGCCGCCCATTATACAACCAAGATATTATGCAATCGACGAGCTCGAGTTATCTTCTTTGCGCTTATTTGATGATTCAATAAGTTACTAATTGATTAATCGAATCGGCATTTATTGTAAGTGGGCTATTTATGCGAAATAGTTTAATAGACAATTTTACTCATTGCATTGGAGCGCTGCTTCAAATATCGTCGCGTGAATTGCGGACTGCCGAGACTCGAGAGCTATTCGTGCACGGCCTCAAACAGAAACAATTGAATGCGAAATCGAGGCGCCGCAACGATCGAACGAAAACAGACGCGAAGCAGATATATTCCCGAATTAATCATACTACACTAAAGCTTTTCGACGCATCTTTTAAGTATCGAGCAAAGCTCTCAAAGATTCTCGGTAATTCAGTGTAAAAAAGCATCTATTCTCGGTATTGCATCGTAACTTTCTCGCCATCGTCCATCAACAAATTCCATCCTCTACTGCAAATCGCGCTATACAAATTTATTTAAACAATCCATAGGCCGCAAACGCCACAATACCGCGTTATAATCAATTTCCCAATAACCGCATAATAATAAGGATGGAAAATTACGCTGACGCAAACTACATGTGTGTGTGTTTATGCAGCAGCGAGGAATAGCCGCCGTCCACTCGTTAAAAGCAATAACCACCTCGAACGTTATAATTAATCATTTAAGGGTGACGCGCACAAAGGAGAAAAGAGTACAGGAGAGTAATCGAAGCGGTACTACGGGGCGCGCAACGCAAAAAAGAAACGAGAAGAAGGAAAGGTGGTCGAGAGGTTGTGTGGCTCAAAAGGCTTTGGCCGGTACCTCGCATATATGCACGTATGTGTGTGTGCGCGTAAGCGCGAGTGTGTGTACCGACGCACTTACTATGATCGACGAGGTGGAGAGAGAAGCGGAGGAAAGGGAGAGAAGGGCCGAGAACAATCGGCTCGTTACGCGTTCTCTCGCTCTTGCGCCAAGTGTGCATTGAATATTTTCCAAACTCTCTCTCTCTCTCTCTCTCTGTCTATATTTCTCTCCCTCTTGCACGGGTGCCGTGAGCGAACTACCGACGCTGCTACCGCTGCTTCTATTAGCTCGATGAAGAATTTAGAGCGGCCGCTCTAAACGATTTGTCTACTTTCCGCGCGCGCGCGCGTGTTTTTTTTTTTCTTTTTTTGTACGGTTAGAAGGCGAAGGGTCGGTTTCAGTCTGTTTTTCGTAGATTCCAGTAGATGCGAATTAGTCTATCGATTATTCGTGTGAAATTAACGCGCGGATATGCTGAAGAGCTGAGTAGTTTGCAATGCGAGCTCGTGGATTTTCTCTTACTGCAGCGTAAGACTGTTTATTGCGGTGAAGCAGGGAGCGCACTTTATCCGACAATCGCCTACTTTGAACACTTCATCCGCGTCTTCTGTATTTTTACCAATATCTCGAAACCTTAATTCAAAGAGTACCTAAATAGAAAAAATTATCTCGTGCACAGCTGCGGTTAATTGAATTTTCGTGAAATTTAACGTCGTCGCGCGAAACGAATTGCAGCGCGTTAATAAATGGCCAGGGACTATACGAGAAAAAGAAGGCTCGCGATCCCGCGGCTTTGTGATTTTCATCGGGTCGAAGAATCACGTATGGTCCGTGTCGGTGGCGAGATTCACTTAAACCCTCGAGGCCAGCTAATCCGCAAAATATGCTTTTGTTCGACGCAGTATGTGTCTGACGCGCCGCTTCCGCTTAATTCGCTCAAAGGAAAATAGAACTTTGGACACAGCGCCGCGTGCACAATTCAATTTCTCCGTTGGACATGACTTTGCCCACACACACACACACACAGACACGTACGAGTCAACAAAATTATTACACATGCAGCCTCGTACTAAATTCAAAATCTAATTTAGGAACAACGGGGGTTTTGGACCTTCGATCCGTGCGCGCTTGTACATCGCGAGGATGGTTTCGTCGGCGAAGTAGTAGAAAGAAGAGGAAGGAATGAGAATGGGAGGGAAAAAGCCTTAAACTCGACGATGGCAGAGCTGCGCGCATGCATTTATACATGGCGGCGGCGAGCTTCTCGCGCATGCGAATCGCCATGTAAATGGTGAAAAAGTGCGAGGAAGGAAAGCCGCTAGCGTCGCGTGTCGAGCCAATTATATCGCGTAAACGAGCCGAGCGCGCGCGCTTTCTTTTCGACGTATTTCCCCGCGCAGTCGTCGTCACCGAGAGGAGGAAAAAGCAAGGAGGAGGCGCAATGACAAATGTCTTTTTTTTGCCGTTTTATATACAGCGGGGAGAGAGAACAAAGGCTTAAAGCTACTCGAAACTATACACATGTGTGTATGTGTGTGTGTGTGTGTGTGTGTGTGTATGTGCGAAATATAAATTTTGAGCGCGCGCTTCTCATTATGCCCGCGAGTCCTTGTCGAAAAGTCAGAAATATAAGAAGGAACGGCAATCTTGAATTCCTCCGTAATGCGCGCGCGCCTGTGTGTGTGTGTATAAATGTACGAGGAAAGAAGTAGGTCGAACAAACAGACCCCAGTGCGTTTAGACCTCTCTCACTCTTTTTAATTTGCGTACACGTATATATAGAGCAGCGGACAAAAGCTATGCTCGACGCGCGGCCGGATTTCGCTTCTAATCAGAGGATTTTCGCATATTTATGAAACGCCAATTTGAGCATGATGTTTGTTTGCTTTTAGACGCGCTCCCTATTGCAAGCCGCTGACGCATAATGAAGCCTATTAATATTATGCGGAAAGCGAATATCCTGCGTAAACAGCTTTAATTTATCATATAATTATAATGCTACGATTCGACGCTGCGGCGTTCCGTGTTCCTTTTTTTTTCAGACTAATAAAATCAATTTTGTGTCTCGCGCAAGGGAGAAATGGAAGGGAAAAAAATCCGTCGTACACTCGCTAATTTTCGCGAAAGTGTTTCCCCGGCTATATGAACTTTGTTTTCATCGATTGACCTCAAATCGAAGGAGAGCAGACTCTCCTCGCGAGAGTGAAATATTTCGAGCTTGCACCGAGTTTCTTTATTCATGAAGCGCGCAGATTTTTCGTCGCTGTATCGCTTCTAAAAATAAATTCTTTATGACTGATGCTGTTTGCGATATTGAAAGATCGAATAATTCCATCATCGTTGCGCATCCTTTTAACAACCTTCTCCACTTATAAAAAGAAGCAATCGTTATAATTAACTTGCCTGGTGCACTGTACAAATTACCATTTTTCCAAACGGTAGCCAAAGGCAGAAATTCCGCTCGACATATTGCTCGCAATAGCCTCGAGCAATCCCCAACTGCACTCCTTCGAATGGATTAAAATTCAGTATATATACATACTTCGGAGCAGTAGACCCTTTCCGCTATAGGTATAAGTATAATCAAATGCTTAATTAATCCCGCTCCGATTCCTCGTGGACGACCACCGCGGCATACTCCTAAATATTTGAGGCTCTTTTTGCCGCCAACCCCCTTGAGAAAGAGAGAGAGAGACGCGAGCTTTGACTTTGACCGAGTGTAATCAGTAATTCGTTCAGGGGCTGGACTCGAGGCTCTTCCCTCGTCGCTTCCTACTGAATTATAAGGGGATACGAAGTGAAAAGCACCGCAACGCGAGAGCGACGATTTTTATCAAGAATATTTCTAGCGCATTTTTTTTAGTAGTTGCGGCTTCTCCTTTTTGCGCCGCGGCAACGTGGGGATTGCTATGTATTAAGCGGAAAACGGGGAGAGAATAATTTCCGTCTTTGATATCCAACCGACAGAATAATAAAGGCATGTATAAACACACTGCTTCATCGCTAAACTAATTAACACGCTACTTTAAATCTTTCATCGCGAGCGAAAATCTCAAGCTGATCCTCCACTACATCGGATGGAATTGGTGCCACTCCAAAAAAAATGGGAGCATTTAAAAAAACGCGACCGCGCGAGAAATTTCATTCCGGTAAGTGAAATATCATCGCACCGGAAAATCCTTCATCGAGTATAACGGACAAGCGCAATATACATTAGCGCGGCCGTGGCGCATCAGCTTAAACTTCGTTTATTATTTCGCCATAATTTTACCACTCCACATGTACCCTGTCTCTCTCTCTCTCTGTCTCCCTCTCTCTCTCTGTATCTCTGTGTGCATATATATATACGCATCAACGCTTTCTAATTAGCGTAATTAACTCTCGAAGCGTTTCGCCGAGCGGCGCGTTACTCTCTCTCGCTCGCGTATAGCGATGTATTGCGTTGCCGAGGAGGAGAGAGAGAGAGAGAGAGAGATGTACGAGCGTGCGCGCATACACACACACGGGAATTTCCAACAAATGGAATACGCGCGGGCGCAAAAAGCAAGAGAGAGAGAAAGAGAGACGTGGAAGCCGTGTCGAGGAAGAAAAATGACTGGCTGCTGCGCGGTCCCCCTATCCCGAAGCGCGCGCGCGCGCACACCGCATTGAATTCGCTCGATTATCGACGAAGCGTCACGCGGAAAGCGAAACAAGCCGCAGAATGAAGCTGAAAAGGAGCGCGGAGAAAGAAGAATAGGGAGAGCTGACGGCGGTACACGCATGAGGGGAAGAGAAAAAAACAAAATTCCTCCACTTCCGCGTTTGGCTAAATTATGGATTCCAATCGCTCGTCGTGAGCGGCTTCTGGAGCTAAAGGCACATCCTGACTTTTATTTGTTTAAAAGTTTTGTATTGCATTTTTGCTGGTTTTGAATAAATAGTTTTTTGTACTTTTTTTTTTATAAATGGATAAAGCGAATTTACCGAAGCCGATCATTTAGAGCAGCGTAGTTACGAATTCCAATGGAATATTTAAATAATTTATCGATTTGAATGTGGCGGAATACTTAAATATTTAAGGGACACGAATTGGAGGATCATATAATATACGTGGATTGGCTATTTGAATGAAAATGATACGTTATTTATTTATGGCGATTTTCGACGGCGAACCCGATACCTTATGTGCAGCACAAACATTTTTATTGCAAGTTTTTATTACGGCTTATGTGAATAAAATATCGTTTGATTTTCGATAATCAGTTTTCTGTGATGTGGAATAAGTTAACTGTTCATCAATATTTCGTTATATGAATAGTAGTTTCTCCGAATTCGCATGCATGAAAATGTTTAATTTCATGGAACACTTAATAGTTTATTAAAATTTTACATTAAATTAAAATGCTATTGTTCAGTGGTCAGTCAGAAAATGTTCAGTCTATGACGTCAGACCCATTGTGTGGGTGGTTGTGTATGTGAGGGTGGATGGACGTGGGTGCGTAAGGAGGGTGTGTGTGTGTGTGAGCTTAAAATGCGAGCATAGCGAGCAATTGCAGCTTGTAAAAAATTTGAATGCATTATTAACTCAGCCGATAATAAATGACAGTGAATCGACTATTGCTTTCAATATTATTATACATAAATTATTTGATCCTCTAGCAACAGACAATTTATATTCCATATAATAGAACCAAAATTATCTTTCAGCTATAAGGTACTATTTAATAAATAAAAGTACAATATAGCATGGCGACACAAAAGCTGCACCGTCAAACCCCTTTATATCTCGAGACACGCAATTCCGGGGGATTAAGAAAGGAGGCGCGCTCGCCTCGAACGTATAGTCGAACTCTCTCTCTCTCTCTCTCTCTCTCCCAACTTTACACGCCAGCTTTATCTTCGTCTTCGTTATCCGTGCGACGCACCTTTTACAACGCGCAAACGGCCCGGGCATACATCGCCTGTTGTAGTCCGGAGGGCGCGCGGGCGTGTCAGTGCCCGGAGGCGATATTTTTTTTTTGCGACCGTCTCTCGGCGAAACATCCAACCTGCGAAAATGATGGCCTCCGAGATACATGCAGATTTTAGTGCGGCCGTTTTATCTCTTACTATTTTAGTTGCGCGATAAGCGAGAAATGGTGGAATTTGAGATGAATGTATTTTTGTTTGATGCTTCGTAAAGATGATTCAGGTGCTGCAGAACCATCAAAACTGCACTGAACAAATACAGTGAATATTGATGTTCTGTGCTATGAAGATATGGATTTTATTAAGAATATTCACTTATCACGGAAAGAAAATATGCGAAGTATATTGAGTAACTAAAGGATATGCTAATTTATAATATTTTTTTATCTTAATGCAATTTCGGTCTCAAAAGCATATATCACTTTTATTTTTTCAAAATTCCAAATAGTATTTTTCAAATTCCGCAAATTTCAATCTCTATACCGCAAAACTTTCTCCGCGACGATATTTATCAGTTTTCGTAAACAAAGATAAGGATACAATAAAGAAACAAGGAAGAAATAGCCGGACTGGTTTGTTGTCCCGCTTTTATCAGCGACGTGTTCTCCCGCACTGCACACGCGCGCGCCCCCTTTGATATTTAGACTTTTCTCTCCTCGGCGATGCTGGCTCGGGACGTGACTTTGGCCGACATCGACTACTTCGCGCTACTGCTGCACCGCGGCTATACTTACATACACATATATATACATACGTCGCGTTGAATGCGTTCCTCGCTACTTTGCATTTCTCGCTTTATTCTTATCCGTTTCTTTCGCGCTTCTTTCGATCCGAGCCATTTTTATATTTTGATTTTTGCGCTGGAAAAAAGAAACTCGTCGAGAATTTATATTCGTTATATTCTAGCTTGCAAAGTTACGCACAGCCATAAATTGCACATATATATTACGAGGAAAATTCGGGATTTCCATAATCTCCGAGCGTCGCTCGCATATACATAGGCGGCGATAAACACAGCGCAGAGTATCGCTTTGTCAAACAGATCGCGGGGAGCCTAAAAATTATAAGTCGACGCTGTGCCGCTATCGCGTAATTCATCTGCCATCCAATTTTTTTTTGTCAGCTCTCCACTCGTCCGCGCCGCAATCTCTCGACTTTCCTTTTATCACGTACCATCCGCGGGTCTTCTTCGTTCCTCCACCTCCTCCCTTTTATTTTTTCTTCCGAGACTCGGCCGATTTATTTTGTGTGCGCTTCGCTCGACGGATTAGCCTCTCTGTTTTCTTACTTGGGCTGATCTCGAGCGAAACAAACTTCTTTCTCCCCTTTGAATTTACGGCGATTTTTTACGTGATTTACATTGCGCGCCTCCTCGGTTGAGTACGTGTATAGCAGTGCGTGTCTACGTACGTATGCGACTGTGTGTGTATGTGTGTGTATGTGTCTAGAAAGAAAGAAGAAACTTTTTTCGGATTCGTACACGTTTTGATTAAAGGACGAAATTTATCGTTTTGTTACGATCGCACGCCGCCGTACGTGGAGAAATTTTAAAACAACACGATTTTTCTTTTACTATTCCACCGATAATAATGTACAAAAGTTTGAATAGAATGATGCGCGATGATGATGAGTGCAAACAACTAGAATTAACCTGATCAGTTTCCTTAAAAGAAAAGTTGCACACTCTTTTTACTTATACTTATTAAGGCAAAATATATATAATTTTAAAAGAAAAATAGAGTCGATAAAAGTGTATACTCTAAGTATAAAATTACGTCGCATCGAATTCCCAAGCTTAGGCAAGAACCGAAAAAGTCATCCTTCCGATCCGCGAAAACCACTCAACAGTAATATACGTCCTGACAATTTTTTATTCAAAACCGGTCTCGCACCTCTAATACAAAGCGGCCAAAGTAAGCTCGAAAATCCATCACTTTCCTCGCCTTCTCACCCGAGATATATACACGGGATTTATGAATATCGCACACCAATCGACTCTCCATATACCCTCTTCCAAGGAAGACAGAGTCTTCATCAATATTTCCCCATCCTCACCTCTAGACTCGGCACATTCCTCCGCTTATATAAATGCATCAAACACAGAGAATGAGAGAGAGAGAGAAAATCGCGGGGTGGTCCGAAAGCCGATTCGAAAGCGAGATGAAGATGCATCTCTAGGCGTCGACAGCGAGCCTTTATTGCTTCGCGCGCGAATTCCCGGCGTGAACTTTAATTTACGGCGCGTAAAAGGGGAAAAATCGCGCCTTGTCTTAAGCCTTACCTCGTAAATAAGCTTTATAGGAATAAATAATAATAATATGGCTACATCTTTGTCCTTTTGAAACTCTTGTGTATATATACGCGCGTCCTTTATTTTTTCCTCTTACATCTTTTAGTCTTTTCTTCGCCGTTCGATAAATCTGTCTTATTTCATTTTCTGCGATCTTGCTCCTCAAGAATTAACTGGATAATAAAGACAACGCTTCTAATATAGACGTTATTTAATTCACTCGCGCGTTTATTAGTTTTCAACGGCGCATCCGAAATGCACACGTTTGCAAGATCGATCACGGACTCACCTTCATTAAATAAAATTCAATCAAAGACTTATCAATAGCAATAAACGCCAAGTAGTAATTCTCATTCGATTCGCTCTAATTCCCGGCTCTCCTTCAACACTTTCTTATATACCTTCCATTTTCTCTCTCATTAGACGTCGCTCCATTGCGGTATAAACCCCGGGGAATTTATACACGTATATATATATATATATATATATGTCGGTATAGTTGCGCGGCGAGGATTAGGCGAGCAGTAGCAGCAGCTGATCGAAAGCGCGGATAGAAAATGGGCTATGGGAAACCGCGAGCAAAGCTTCTCCACTCTATATCTCCTCTCTCCCTCTCTCTCTCTCTCTCTCTCTCTCTCTTGTGGAGTGATGGAGTTAAACAGTACGAGAGAGGAGGGTTAGAGAGGGAGGGTCTCTCTCTCTCTCGGGCCTGCGAAACGAGGGTAGGAAATTCGGAGGCGTTTTTCACCGAGGCCACAATGGGGTGAAGGGACTGTGCGCGGCTGCTGCATTCTGATACATCGGCGCCGTTTTTCAAGTCGTCGCGGCGGCGGCGTTGGCGGCGGCCCGGACTGGCTCTGGCGCTGTCGACCTAATGCTTGACGGCTATTTCGTTTATGAAGTCGCGCGCCGAGGCTCTCTCTGGGGGATTTATATACCGAGGGATTGAGACATATATACCACCGATTTTATGACGGTCTTAACTCTTGCCTTCATTTGTATTAGCGAGGGCTCGAGAGATAAGTTAATTCTTGAGGATCTCGTGAATTGAAACCTCGCATTAATCATAGAACTAAACCACATGTGCAATTTGGAAAGCGTACAATTAATGCCGCACGAATAATAATGATGCAGGAATCGTGCATCGCTACCATCGTATTATTAATTAATTAATATTTGAAAAAGCCCCCACCATCTTTCAAGTTTAATAAGAGATGCAGCTGCGGCTCGCATATATTTAACGAAAAGCACTTTGGCAACCGGTGAAATTAAAAGAGTCCTCGTTTTTTTTGCGATGTTCCAGGTGCGCAGCCACAGTCGTTCAGGGTCCGGCCGATGAACACCTCGGTCCTGGAAGGAGGAGAGGTCAAACTCCACTGCGAGGTCAATAATCAAGTTGGCATCGTGCAATGGGTCAAAGACGGCTTCGCATACGTTATACGGCCAAGTGAGTTTTTTTTTCTTTGTTTTTCTCTTTTTCTTTTCCTGTCTTTCTTCATCTTTTTCACTTGATCCAAGTGTATTTGCTTTAGTTACTGCACGGATCTTGCCAAAAACGATGTTAGCAGTTAATTTTGTCTTTTTTTGCGCACATATATTTTAAACTTTTTATAACGTAGATAAATTTCATACTCCGAAAATAGGGAAGATATGAATTATGAATCGTGTACTCTTATTTTAACATGTTAAAATGTTCTGGAAATTTCGGCTTTTCATTTGAATATTAATTAATTAGATTATGCGAAATTCAATAAGCCATCATACGGAGATTCAATCACATACACGTTTCAGTTCATTGTTCACTGGTTACCTTTATTCGGGTTACAATTAAATTTACCATGTACAAATGCGCATTATCTTTATTAAAAAAATTAAATGTAATAATAATCATTCGATACGTGTTCACTGGAAAGTAAAAATTCATTAATTAAGTGCACTTACAAATAATAAATACTGCTTCATTTTCATAATTTTTTAACATGCATGATTATTTGTGTTCTGTTTTGTTTTTAATCTTAATAAAATAAATTGGCAATTAAAAAAAAAGTTTGAAAAAATTTGAAAAAGATATCCGATGTATTTTGAGCTGTTCTTTCGAATGATGATACCAATTTTTTGTTAAAATACTCCTGCAAAAAAATATGGCGTGTTTTTCACGAAAAAAAGTTAAAAAATTTTCAACTTTATGAATTTTTTTCATAAGGAAAATACAATGACAATAATTCAAA
>UELU01141687.1:73219-100719 GCA_900490025.1 Megastigmus dorsalis
ACTACAAAAAAGTGCAATCGATGTTCAAATATTACGGGAAATTTTTTTTCATGATTCTAAAATATTTTTAAACTCTTCAAAATGGCCATATTTCGCAAAATCCCAAATACTCAAAATTTAATAAGCAATTTTTCAGACAACTTCTTATAAGAGGGCTCTTTTACAACTAAAAAGAAGGTTTTGAAAAATTTCGTAAAGATCTTATCCGGCGTATTTTGACCTGTTCTTTCGAATGGTGAGACTTATTTTCTGCTAAAACACTCTTGAAAAAAAAATATGGCGTATTTTTCACGAAAAAAAGGGAAAAAATTTTCAACTATAATATAAAAAATTTAGAAATTTTAAAAATATTTTATAATCATGAAAAAATTTTTCCCGTAATATCTGAACCTCTATTGCCCTTTTTTGCAGAATTTTAAATTATAGTCATTGCATTTTCCTTATGAAAAAAATTCATAAAGTTGAAAATTTTCAAATTTTTTAACTTATTTTCATGAAAAACACGCCATTTTTTTGGAGGAGTATTTTAACCAAAAATCGGTATCACCATTCGAAAGAACAGCTCAAAATATGTCGGATATGATCTTTTTCAAAATTTTTCAAACGTTCTTTTTAGTTGAAAAAAGCCTTGAAAAAGTTGTTAAAAATTCGGGGTCTTGGTCGTTAATGGGTTAATGACGGCTGCACATTCAGAACTCGTAATCTGGCATGTAGCATAATATATTTATGGAAATAAGCTGGCATGGGATATCTTTATGAGGAAAAGCGTAGCATAGGCTGAAAGAAATGATAAAAAAATCTATTATTTCCACTCGATTAACTTTTGGGTGCGGAAAAGTTAATATACTTTGGGTTACTGACTTTCCTGTATCGTTCACACAGATTTTGGTCGGAGGCAGTTTGTTTTACTGCCCTTACTGTGTAAACGCTAAAAGTTTAATACCGAACATAATATCGAGTTTACGTAGCTTTCCTGAATACTGATGGGGATAATACAAACCTACTTAATAGGCGCGTGTAAAGTGAAATGTTGAAAATTAGGGGTAAACTTTTTTTGTTGAAAAAGAATTTCAATGGGTTATTGAATATAAGTTAAAAAACTGACGCAGCTTTTATAAAAAGAAAAAAAATCAATCCTATTGTCAGTGAAGAAATGAATTACAAATAATTTGCATTTTGCGCAGATGGAGAGATCGTGGGTCATCCAAGATGGCGGATAGTGGGCGAACAGTCCCTTGGCATTTACAACCTGAACATCAGAAACGCATCGCTAAGCGACGATGGACAGTACCAATGTCAAGTTGGGCCTAACGCACGCATCAAGGCCATCCGTACCAATGCCGAGCTCACCGTTCTATGTAAGTACACACCTTTTCCACCATTGTGAAAATTGTATAATAACTGTTCTGCGTTAACAAAATTAAAAGTACATCATCTGAACATTTTATTCTTGCGCTGCTCCATGAACAAGCCGTAGAATAAGCTTATCTAAACACAACCAGCGGCCTGAAAAATCGTTAAAAAACATCTGCCCGACAGTAGCAGCAGCAGCAGTCCGCGCGCCATAATTAGGTCAACGAAATTCATTCAAGGCAAAATCAACATTCGATTTACCGCAGTCTCGTGTATATATATGGTCCATAACCAGCCGAGGTGAAACGGTCTGAAAACGTCGCTCCAAACTTTCATGCCGCATAGAGACGGCGGCGGGACTAGAGAGGAGAGGAATAGAGAGAGAGAGAGAGAGAGAGAGCAGTAGGAGCATCGCGCGATCGGAAAATATACCGCGCGGGACGGCGCTTGAATCAATAACGAACATCAGCTCCTTCCTTCAAACTATATAAAAGGAAATCTCGGCTCTCTCTCTCTCTCTCTCCCGAGTGCACGCGTTGATTTAATCAGTTTCCGCGGGCAGCTTCGCAATTATTCAAACTCCAGGCGCTGCTGGCGGATTGCGCGTCTGCGGCGAGTGTCAATCCGATTAAAGACGCGCTCGCGCGGGATATCGATCGAGGCTGCCCTATATACTCTAGCTCTTTCTACGATCGAGCCCTTCGCATTCGATCTCTCGCGGCTCCATTCATTAACAGGAATCTCTAATTGTTGTCCGTCTCATCGGTGTGCGCGGCGCGGACGATGTAAATAATTGCAGCTTCGCGCGCGCGAGAGAGAGAGAGAGAGAGAGAGCAACTAGGAGCTTTGAGCTCCATGTGCCGCGCGTGAGAGAAAGAGAGGGAGGGACTGTCATCGTAAATTGATTCGCTGCATAATTTGTAGGTGTGCATTGGGTTTCGTTCTGGATTCGATGCGTCGTCGCTTGTAATGCTGCTCCTGCTGCTGTTGCGAATTGGGTTAGGAGGTTTAACTTGGGATATAGGTTCGATTTGATGATGTTCGCGAGCGGAGAACTTACTCGACGAACAATTAGTCGATGAAATTGTTTGAGAGGAATGCTCGAGTGCGGTTTATTTTTGTGCAGTGCATTGCGTTTTGTAATCGCGATGAATGATGATGAATAGTGTGTGCTTTGCATATACGAAGCTTTTTGAAGAGTTTTTACAGTTAGAGATGCGAAATTCTAAAGGTTTTGATCGAACGATTAAGGATAAGAAGAAATACGATAGCTCAACTTGCCGTGGAAAAATGTAGGGCAAAACAAAGATGGAAAAACCGAGATAAAATCACTCGCGAAAAGAATTCATCAACGTCTTTTAATAAAATGCAGAAGCTGCAGTACCGATACAAGAGCTTTTTCTTTCTTTTTAAAATTCAAAATGAACAATTTAATTTTTATACGTAAAATCTGGGAAAAATATATTCTAAATCAAATGATTGAATTATTTTATAAATATTTCATCGAAAATTTCGCCCATAATTTCCACCGAAGAACGAGGTCACAATAATAAAAACATTTAAAAATCTAAAGTGAATATGTGAAAAGCTGCCTTGTTTTTTCTGGAAAACAATAGTCGTATGTATACGTGACGTGACATTTCAACAAGAATTAAATATAGGCCGCGTGATCTATTTCCAACTAGGCTACTTAAGCCACTCGCGAAGAAGCTGAGGATATTGCGTATGTAAATATAACCAGGCTGTTTACCGAATTTAAACAATATCCGTCGGTTTGGAATTCGGGGTCGAAAATTCTTCAAACCCTGCATGGGGGAGAGACGAAAACGCGAGAGAGCAAAGAAAACGTCTTTAAAGCAAGGCGCGAGCGCGGGGGCACGAAGAGGAGGAAGAGGAGGAAGAGAAGGCGGGGAGAAGAAAAACGAAAACAACTGAGAGAGAGAGGCAAAACGTAATCCGCTCTTTCGCCTCGGTGTCTCGGCATAGATAAGGGTACGTTTAAGAACAAGAGAGGGACCCGAGTTATGAGATTCGCCCTATCTCTCGCTCTCTCGTGCTCCTTTTGTAAACGCTGGCAAGTCTTGTAAGTGGAAAAGGGATTTTGGGTTTGAGCAAATTTTCGTTGGAAAAATAATTTTAATCGGGTATACTCGAGAGATCCCTGCTCGCTTTCTCTCTCTCTCTCTTCTCTCTTTTAAAATTCTTTCTTTGCTATTTTTAAAGCTTGCTCGCGGGAAAGAGAATGATGTATCAGGGGGATAAGGATCACAATGTATCTGATGAGATATATCGATTCAATATCAGCGTACGTTTTTATTCGGCCCGGTGAAGGAATCTTGCAGCTATCAGAATTTTCCGAGATATTCATTTGCAAAATAAAATTATATACCTGATAGTCAAATCAACCTTCCTAAATCATAATCAATATAACCCCCTCCAAATAATCTCAACTATTCATCTCTACAAATTTCTTAAAATATTGATCTTCCACGTAGGTAGAAAAACTATCGGACCGCAATAATCGTGAGCAAGCCCCTAGCACCGCAAACAAATTAATCCTCTCTGATCTAGAGCTCGCCCCACCCATGCAACCCAACTGTCCATCAATGATGCAACCGCACACGAGCGCAAACCGCATATCGACGCAGCGCGCAACAACAACGACAAAAAAAAAGTGTCTCGTGAATTAATAAATATACATATATTTCACGTTCCAACCACTCGGCCAACCTCTTCCTGCGGTATACATACATATATATATATGTATGCAAGACGGCTGGTTCGGGGCTCGGTTTTGCTCTTACATATAATACGAGCATACGGCGGGAGTCTGAATTGTGCCCGTGGGATTGCTGCGGTGCTACACACTGCGCCTGTGCTGTTGCTGCTACACCTGAAATATTAAACGCGGTCGTGATGCGTGCGCGTGTGCAGCGTGTAGTGTGCGACTATGACTGGTGGGGTTTTAAGGAGACGACGAGGAAGGGCACGAGAGAAATGGAAAGAATTTAATAAGGGGCTGGGATGAAGTCCGCGATGAGATGTTGGGGTTGGGGTTGTGTAGTTGTTGCTTGGTTAGAGCTGGATTGGTATTTGGAGTTGGGTTGGATTTTCGGTGAGTGTAGACGAAATCAATGATTGGTTGTAAGAGGAACTATTGTTGTACGATAATGCGTAATCATGGCTTGTATCAAATACAATCTTATCCAAACTATTAGTAGATAGTAAAGAAAATAAAAACGACAACGTCTCTATAATATATCGTTTTAATAGATACTCAAGATATTTTGAATCTGAAACCATAATTCCTTTACTCATACACGTTATAGTATTGAACAAGAAAAATGGAGGGGAAACGATCAAAATGAGAAAAAAAGCGGCAGAATATTAGGTAGACAGTTGTGAGATATTCGAAAATAGCTGAAATGGAAGGGCGGAACGAACGTGTTGAGAGAGAAAAGACCTCGTGAGAATACGCAGAAGCCTATTTGCTTTCCAGTCAGTCTTGCCCTTTTTTCCATCCTTCTCTTCTTATATGAGAAAAGGTCGTTCTGATATATATATATATATAATTTTCGAGCTCTATCTCATTTTTTTTCGACATTTTCACTTTCTCTCCGCCCGAAGCTTATTTCGATTTTTGACTTTGACACCCGTCGTAAACTCCTTAACTAACGAAAAGTTGAAAAAAGTGCGTGATAGCGGCTCTGCAAGAATTTCGTCGCTATACCGTAATTTACTTTTATAGAATACATCAATTATAAAATGGCGGCCGTAGCAAAATCTTGTACTCGCGACATATTACGTGCGCGTAAAACTATGTTGGAGCGGCTATGAAAAAAAAATTAAAAAATTCTACACCGAGCGCCGTGTGCGAAAAAGTTTATCAAGCACCTAATGCACATTTCATTCCCGCCGCGTAAACCGCCGATTGTTTTATAAACAATGAAACCTGGAAGTATTTAATTAAAAGGAGTATTAAAAGAAGTTCTAGGCTAAAAATTTCGTCGTAAAATATCCAGGTGCGTAAAAGTATCTTTCTCCTTCGTCTCTTTTTAACTTTTGCGCGCGCACTGGAACGGTGTCTTGTACGCAAAAACTTTATTTTTTCCAGTAAAGCGCGTAACGACTAATTAAACGGTTTCATCAACGTCACCCTATAAAAAAGCTGGGAAAAAATCCCAAAACTCGAACTAACCCCTCGTCTTAATTTTTTCTCTCTCTCTCTCTCTCTCTCGCCAAAACTCGTGCACTGCTTACCTTTTGCAGCTTCCTTTTTTGTAAAAGAGAGAGAACGAGAGAGAGAAGAGGCATTTTTCTGGACGCCTAGGTTGGGAATTTTACAAGAAAAAGAGCGGAAATACAACGAGGCTGCAGCATCTAGCTATTCTTTGTTCGAGCTTTAGCTCTCTCTTTCTCTCTCTCTCTCTCTCTCTCTCTCTCTCTCTCTCTCTCTCTTCTTTATCAAGGAAAAGGCACGTGGAATACATCCACGTGCTCGATTCCTTTTTCATCTGCAGCCTTTTAACGAATAAATTAATTCTTTTGAATATTGCGCCCTTTTTCGCCGCGTTCTAACGGCTCACTCCAGCCTCTGTGCGCGGGCGCGCTTTACTTTTTTAATCGCGAATTTCGCGTAGATAGAGAAGAGAGAGAGAGGCTAGAATTTCTGATTGCACGAGAAATTGTGCAATTGTGAAGTAATTGAAAATGGGCTTTATTAATTTCAGTACCCATATTACTGCATTGCCAAGTCTAATTAACTTTTTCCCAAAGAATACTGTACAAGAAAAACTTTCGTTATTGATGAAGGGCGAGTAGCCTTAAAAAATATTTTTTCAATGGTCAATTTGATTTTTGCACACATTGAATAAAAAGCTTTCTTCACTTTAAAATAAGCAATTGATAGATAAGTTTTATCCAAATTCTTATAAAATCGTATCGATACTGCGCGAATAAATTCCTGGGCCATTTGGTCGTTATGTGTTTCGATCAAAAAAAGAGGAGAGAGAAGAGAGACGAAAAGGAATTCCAAGAAGTCGGAGATCGAGGGACAAATTGAAGCGAATATCACGAGCGATATGCATGAGATGAGCGAGTGCGAGAGGGAAAGAGAGAGAGAGAGAGAAAGATGAAGCGCGCGCCTGGATTTAAAAAGGAGGACTGCGCAGCAAATACAGAAGATAGAAATAGAGTATAAGGCCATGCCGTACTATTTGACGAGGGTATATGTATATAAAAGAGCAAAGGTGTGTAGAAATGATAAAAGGGTTAGAGTGAAAGGATTCGACTATAATGACGCGACCTATCCCCTTTTCTCTCTCTCTCTACATATTTCCCCTTTCACACAACTATATACCTCGGTCCTTTTTAATCACTTTACACGAGCGTCGAAAAAAATTGCGCAGGATATTTCTTATTTATTAACCTGGCCATGGCTGCTGCTTGTCCCGTTAACGAGTACACCGAAATTTAACCATTTCCGACATTATAACCGCCACGCGAGTGCATAAATTTTTCGACTCCGGTCCGCCTCCTAGCAAAAATTTCATATTTTTCCGTCGTTCCCAGGCCACTCGCACAATGATCATTCCGCCCCGCGATGAAAGGGAGACGCGCGTCGACGCGATAATTGAAAAGTCTCTCGTCCGCGCGCGTTCGCACGTGCATTATACACCCAAGCAGATGGGCTCGACGAAAATAAAATTACGCGAAAAAAAACGTTATGACGCGAGATGAGCGGAGAGGAATAAACAGAGAGAGAGAGAGAGAGAGAGAGAGAGAGAGAGAGAGAGACTCGAGGACATACAGGCGCAAGAAACTCAATATACCTGCATGAAACTCGAGCACTGCGGAGAGAGCGGCGGCGCACACGCCTTCTCATCCTCCTGACGACTGCCGCCGTATATACCCTCGCGCAGAGAAAAGGCCTCCTGCTATGTACGCCTGTATATTTAATGAAAGAGCTCCGAAGAGAGAATGAGAGAGAGAGAAAAAGGGGGAGAAACTGAGACGTCTTTATATGCATAATGTCGCCGAATCTCGGGGATACATGTGTATATATATATATATGTGAATAAGAGAGATGCACGCGTGCACATTGTTGGCCGTGGTAACCGACACTGCGTTTGAAGTATCTCCTTTAATTTTTCTTGCTCGACCCGCCGGCCGGGATGTCGCATTCTAGGCCTTTGTGCGTACATTATGTCCCAAATGCTGCACGTTAGATAAGTATATAAACTCGCACTCGACATTCGGATATTTGGATAATGAGCCATTTGAGTAATGTATAAGGTATAATCCCGTAGAAACAATTATTCGAAGAGGAGGATAGTTTTCAATCAGCAGTTGATTTATGCTCAAACTACAAAACAAGGACAGTAGCAGCGAAAATTACGAAACAATTCACAACGAATCGCTATATAAGACGCCCGAATATCCCGCTTAAAAGCTGCACGCTAAACTTTGTACCAAGTTTTTCGCCCGAGATTTATCAACGTTAAATATCAAGGCGCCATTCCCTTATCCCCTGCTCGCTCGCGAACAAAAACAATGCGATAAATGTAAAGTTACTTCTTGATTTCCAAGGGGGTGAAGAGCGAGAAAGGAACACTAGTGCACGCCTCGTGGATACAGCAGAGAGAGAGAGAGAGAGAGAGAGAGAGAGAGAGAGAGAGAGAGAGCGTGAGAGGAATAGGAAACGTAATTGAGTTTCACGCGCTCGCGACGCCTATACGACTCGCGAATGCATAGTTCGAGGAGGAGAGAGGAAATTTCCGGCCCTTGCATGCCGGTGCTATAAAGCGATTGCGTAATCTCCCGCGCGGATAAAGAGAAAGACGCAGCGGCTCTAGCGCTAACCCGAACTTGGAAAATGCTGTTAGGAGGATTTGCGTGTATTCTCTTACGCTTTACCAGCTGTTCTCTTGTATCCCTGCTATACTGCTGCTGCAGCTGCTGCTGCTGCTGCTGCTGTTGCTTCCGTTGCTTCTGCACGCGGAGCCCAAGATTTAAGGGCCATAGAAGTAATTAAGCGCTCTCCGGATGTTACCTTAAAAATTAGAATTCCGTTCCGTGCAGCTATCGTCTTCGTATTTTTCCGCTAGAGACGCAAGAGTTTTCACGATAATGGAGATATTTCAGTTCGAAGATATCGACAAAAAGGGGAATGTAATATGTGAATGATCAATCATCGCTTTTTGAAATAATGCTCGGAGAAATGTGTACACATTGAGAAATCAGACGTCGTTTCTTCGATTGGAAATATAATAATTCAGCGGTGAAAAGAAGCTGGCATATATTTTACGCGGAATGAATTTTAAAATTCTTTGATTAGACCATTCATCGCCATTGCGGATCGTCGAAAATCGAACTTCCAATCCAGATAGTAAATTACAGAATACCTGTATGAATATGTATATATATATATTATTGGATTTTTAATGAGTCTGTATTTTGTAGGTTTGACAAGCGCTGCCAGGCGAATTTAATGCTTAACTTTGATTAAACAATCGAGCATGTACATACTCCGCGAACGTTCGCGGGCCTTTTGCGTCCTACAAAGTTAGTTTGATTTTCCGATACTAATTACAAACAATGCAGTGGGGCAATGCACTAATTATACAGCGAAATAATCACTCATCAGCATTTGTACGTTTGCCAAGTTCACGGTAATCTAAATTTGCCAAGTAATGCGAGAGGCTAACGTTCTCTCGCACCGGACGGAATCGTATACAAAAGTATACGCGAAATTTTTATAATGGATTTCGAATAACTGACACATGCATTGGTAATTGGAGCAGTTGGTTCATTTTCGAAATAAAAATATCGAATAGGTCATGAAATCCATGTACTTACAGTGACATTATGTAAAAATTAAATAATTTGTACAGTTTGTTTATGTTTATGAAATATTTTGAAATCTGGCACAGTGTTGGATTCGACTCATTACCTTTTTAACAAAGAACGGTAATTTTCCGCGCTTAGCTCCTGCGCTCTTTTGCCGCGGCCACTCCCCTTTTATTTTTTAACGCCCATCGCAGAGCGTCAGTCTTTATTTCTCGTGCGCACAGCCGCAGCGGAACAAACCATCAACACAATGCACCAGAGCTTGCTCTCGGAGAGCGATGATTAATAGGCTAGGCTAGCGTAAAAAAAAAGGTGATAGAGTCAGTGTCTATAGATAGAATTTTCCTTTTTTTCCGTACATCGCCGAGGCAAGGTAAATCGAATAGTTTTCACGTTGGTTCGTCGATTGCTGCTGCTGCTGCCGCGGACAGGGTAGATTGTTCTTCGATGGGACAGAGAGAGGAGGAGAAAAAATTCGATTCCCAGATGCATATTGTGTTTCGGGTGGATTTTGCAAGCGAGGTCGTCCTGTCCGATATATAAAGCCGTCGGTCTGCTGTTCGCGCGCGCGCCGGGACTTTAGAATCCAGCTGGCATAAAGACCTTTTAAAAGTTTGCACGCGCATTAGCGAGGGACAGATATAAAGAGGGTTCGAAGTTTAACGCGTTGTTCGCGCTAAAGGAATCACTCGGCGACTTCAGTGCCTAGATCAACTTGTCAAAATATGTTTATTTTTTGCGCACTTTATGCTACGGGCAATGATGAAATACACTAGGCATACTTGATAAATATTTGATTAATTGTGAACTGGGTATATTTTTATTAAGAACTGCTGGAAAAGTGTAACACAATTTTTAGTTTAGGAATTAATTGTGGCGCTAAGATATTTTTAATCGATTATCTTTTTATTCTCATAGGATATTAACAGAATTAATTAGATTTTTAACGCGACATATAATAGAAGTGTAAGTATTTTTTCTTACTATTTCGCAATTGATATAGTTGAATCAGGTTTATTAAACATTATTATTCCAAATAACATAGGATATAGATTATGATACCATATCTCAATTTTTCCATTTAATACCACCTACATGTTTTTCTTTCGATTGTCATTTTTTCCCCTTAACTTTTCGCTGTTCGTCCAGATGAAATCAGGATACGAAGGCGAGGAGAAAGAGCGAATATAATGGGGTCATCGATGAGAGAGAGAGAGAGAGAGAGAGAGAGAGAGAGAGAGAGAGAGGCGGAGAAAAAAGAGGAAAGTGAGAACGAAAATGATGTAGTCGGGTTAACTTGTCACTTAAATAAGCTCGGCCATTATGATCGTCCTCCTCCTTTTTTTCCGCGCTCCTCCTCGCTGCATACACCCTCCGAAAAAAATAGAGTAAGAGAAGAGGAAAAATAGAGAGAAAGAGAGAGAAGCGCGTGAGCCGCGTTATCGCCGTGTGTTCCCAAGGATACGAAAAAATTTACAATTCAGCAAATCCTAATACCGGGGCTTTAAGGTTAATCTTGCGCCGCTGCAGTTAGTTGCACCGGCGAGTCCCGACGTTAAACAAACGCTTCTTCTATCCTCTTTTTCCCCCTCCTCTCCTGTCCCGTTTCGTAGAGACGGCTCTAAGAGCTATTATCTTCATTCGCTCGGACCTAGTAATAATTGAGGCAATTAAGATTGTAACGGATTAGCCGCGAACTCGGGCTTTACGCTCATCAGTGTATTAAGATCTAACGTCTTATGTTCGGCCTGGGCGCGGGATTAACCGTTTTAACGGATGTATTTTTCGGCGCTTTGTACAGGATTAACCATTATTATCGATAAATTCTCGGCTGCCGATTACAAACTTGCGTTAAACTTAAATTCCCCCGTACAGTCTTACAACTTTTCCCGCTCCGAATTTATTGGCTTGCCTCAACCGAACATCATAAGAATCAAGCATACGTACAGCAATGCTTTTGATGCGTACTTTACAATAATCGCGGGAAGAAAAAAAAAACAGAAATGATTGATCAACAAGCGCAAGAAGAGTCGAAACAACGATCGCACATTCCGCATCGAATACACCGCCATCGCACAGGACTCTTACACGCATTATATATACAGCCCGGCCACGAGTACATTTTCCCCCTTCCCTCGGTTACAACGAGAAGCGTAATTAACTGAGTCTCGCGCACACATTGTACCCTTATTAATACCCAAGCGCGCGCACACGGGATTATAAAGAAGAGAACGAATCTGTATGTGCGCGCGCGCTTGTGCATACACTTCTACATAGCGACTTGCTTATTATACGTATACATACGTGTAAGTACAACTGCCGAACCAGATCAGGTCTTGGTGCGTAAGGTACACGCGCTGCTGTTTTCTACTTGAATAAATGCGGATTCGCGTGTGTGCGTATACGCGTTCGCGGTCTACCTCATTCTCACGAATATTTCACACGCGGAGATCAGCGCTCAAATATATATATATATACGTATAGGCCGAGTAGAGAGTAGCGCGAGATTCATTTAATTAAAGGAGCGAACAAAGCGTGTGTGTGCGTGTGCGTGCGCGCATATGTACGTACGTGTGTATAATGTGGGTGCGGAGTGAAAGGTGGCGGAAGGAGAAGTAAGGGGGCGGGGGGCGGGGCGGGGGGACGGGAAAAAGGAAACATTGACATTGCCGGAGCGCGCGAGTTTCGCGAAATTCTCGTGTACATGTGCACACGGCGACTCGTTTTCCCAGCGAGCTCTTTTTCTTATTCCTTCGCGCGTCCTATAGCTCGCTTCTTTCTCGCTGCTACTGCTGTAGGTGTACCTAACTCTTTTTTGCGTGCACGATACCGAAACAATGGAATAATGGCGCGTGCAGTGGACTTTTTAGTAATTGTAAAATAATAACGCAGGTTGATGGACTGTGAGGAGCTTGTGCGTGTATAGGTTTTAGTTTTTGAGATGTTGCTTTTAGATTTTGACGCGGGTTTGTTGCGTTCACTTATAGCAGAAATTTGGGACTGCTGAAAAATTGATTCCTCGGTATACCTTAGTGTTATAATTTTCGTCTTTGTTCTCTTTGTTAATTTGTGCTTATTCGCGTTAAAGTTTGCTTGTATAATATAAAGTCCTAATTCATAAAATAGAAAGAAGGCTTGGCAACGGTATAAATTGTAGCCGCTTGTGCAAATAATGTGCATGCATGTAGCTGTTGCTTGTCCGTGCAGTAAAATAATCAGTAAACTAATAAATTCCGACAGATTAATTCAATTCACGGTATATAAAGCCAAATTAGCACTAGCTTATAATATATAATATTCAAAGTTTTCTCTAAAGCAACTAGTTCTCCGTCACGTACTTCGATAATATGAAATTACTTGGAAAATTATCAAGAGCTACATTCCATATCCGGCAAATTTCACAAAACATCGCCTGCAGTATACGGCAATTAAATTCAGTGCGATAAAATTCTTTCATATTACACGATATGAGCATGTATATACATTTATATCGAGAGAATTAGGCATGTTATTCTTCCGCAAAATTAATTTAATTATAGGACTTAATTAAATATAATTCATGCATCGCTTGCAAAGCAGAATAGAGAAGGAGAGGGGGAAAATAGGAATCTCGTGATTCACAAATTCAAATATTCCTTCCGATGCTCACCATTCATTTCATGCGTATTTAACCGCGCAGTATAAAATTCGTACTTCATCCCTCGCCGCCCGGAAAGAGAGAGATAGAGAGTCTCCCCGACAAATTCGGTACCGCTCGTACAAAAACCTAATTGATTTAGCTTTTCCAGTATACAGTAGCGCATCTATTTAATTCCCAATTAGCGACGGTCTTCACCTCCTTTTGTCGCTGAAAAATTAAGCGATCCTTTCCGTTCTTTTTAAACAAAAATTAATTTCACTTTTGCACGGCCCGAATATACCTTGTTCTTCTTTTTAATTACATACGCATCCTCCCACACACGCACTAGCAATTCAAATGTAATAATACCAAAACCGCGGGTGTAATGAAAGTCTGCTTGTTTTCATCTAGTTCCGCGCGCTCTGAATAACAAACACTTGAACTTTTGTTATAATATTTCTAACGCTCGGCGTACGCTTATATGCAAAATCCAAAATCTTCTATTTTTCAAAAAAAAAAAAGAAAAAAAAAAGAAGTTAAATTCAGCGCGAGGTTAATTCCGCTCTGCACACTCTCTAATTAAGCTCTTTATTTCTACAAATCTCGTCCATTTATTCGACATTCAGAAGCCCAGAGAGAGAGGAAAAGCCCAAGCTCTGACGATAAACGCCGTGATTATTGTTAAATATACGCACGCACGTAGGAGTCTCGTATTTGCATTCATCGGCCGAAACTTGCATATAGCCTGGCCACACATGCTACGCGTACGTGTATATACGCGCGTATACATATGCGTACGTGGATGCGTCATGTGCGCCAGCATAAAGGCAAAGGTGTATAGGTGGTACGTGTGTAAGAGCGAGCGGTCCCGTAAACGAATTCTTGCCTCGCCCCTCTCGTATCTCCCTGTACAGTCGTTACTCCTCGACTTCGCTCCCTCCCCGTATCCCTCCCTCCGGCCGCAATAACATACGCCGCTTGTACTCATATTAGCATATATAGCCTGGGCTATGGCCTGCAGGAACATGTCGGGAAATTAGAAAAATTTCGTGGTTATACACATGGCGTGTGTTTTTAAAAAGAACAACCTTTCTCCATACAGACCTATAAAGATATTCGTCCAATTCGCTTCTATCAAGGACCCAATTTAATCTTATTGCGTTTCATTTGCACAGCCTACACAGTATTATTATTATTAAACGTTCCGTTCATAGAATATTTGAAAATACCATTTTTCGTCGTCCTATCTACCCACCTCCACTTCCAGGAGTAGCAGGCGACACTCGCGCATAGCTGTTGCTATACTCGTATCGCGAATTCGCGCGCAGAAACTAACAGCCGCGGAAAAGGCAGATAGCTGCACGTGCCAGCCATGCGAGCACCGCTACACGGCAATAACAGTCTATCGCGCCCGATACCCCTTGGCGCAGCGCAGACTCCACATCTCAAGCTCGAGCTCGTGTCATTAGCTTCTCGCTGCCGCCGATCTCGACAATAATATCGTCGCGGTCCATTTCGAATCGCACCCCCGAGCCCTTATGCAACATCGCCATCGAGCGCCTACTTTCAATTAACAGCTTCGTCTCGACGGCCAATCGACTACCCCCGAGCTCGCTAATTTACTCCATCTTCCGATGCGTATTCTGGCGGTAAGATTGGAGTTCGAGTATAGCAGTGGGTGCTGTAGTGCAAGATTTATTAGCGAAAGGCCCCTTATACATATAGCGCGAATTCCCCCAGAGCTAATGAGAATCAATTGGGGGGAGCGTAGGGGAGGGGAGGAGAGGGAAAGCGGGTACAGAGGTAAAGTTTATTGGACGCATTCTCGCGCATAGTTTTCTAAATTCGCCAAGCGCGCGTTTAATGGAATACATCGGGGGGAGGACGGTGTATGTGTGTGCTTATGCGCCAACTATGCGAGGGCCGAGTGTGCGATCGTTGCGCTTTGTCTAATTACGCGTTTGAAGTGGCGCTTAACCGTTAGAGATTATGTGCAATACGTGTTATATTACTTTTGTGCGACATACGAGTGACGGACTTGTTTTCAACTGCGCGTATACAGATTGTGTCGAAGTGCTGGATGCACGATGGAGGGTTAGGATCGTATAAGTTACGAGATACGTTGGAGCTGTGCTCTATGCTTGATGAAAAAGGTGGGAATATGCGCGTTTATTAATTCAGCTCTGACTATTGGTAAATTGCTTCGAAATGGAATAATTAAGAGTTTGCACTGTAGAAATGAACAATTACTAGAAATAAAGAAATATATTTCTGTATGTACGATTTTTTTTCCTCGAATTTTAGCAGCCTCCACCACTCAAAAAATACAAATACCTTCAAATTGCGATTGGATAAAAGGGCAGCAAATCCATCTGATTGTGATTTTTTCCCCGAATAACGCGGTGTCAATTTCATTACAGGTGCATACGTAACGGTAAAAAATATGAAACAAAAAATTCAAGCGCTGCGTTGTTCAATGTTCACTGCAATGTCGAGCAATGTGCCCCCGTCAATTCTGTATTTAATTATTCCTTGTTCGATATACGCAATCAACTCCTGATAAACATCGATAAATATAGAGTAGTACGCATGTATGCATATATACGAAATAAAGTGAAACGTAACCAAGTTTAGTGGACCATTCGGATACTTAAACTTCGCCCAAGTGCTAAAACTTAACGAAATTCCGTAAATAAATTCAACCTCGATTTACAAACGTATACCGATTCAAAGTTTTCCGCAACCGTCCGATATAAAAAATAAAGGAAAGCAAAGTCCCGCGCTATCATTGCGCTAACGAATAAGCGAGAGTCGTCCTTCTTTATCTTCTCTTCCCCTCTCTCTTTCTCTCTCACAGCGTCGAAACAATAGCAAAAGGCGCGCATGAGCCAAGTTTCTCGAAGCAGCTGCTTTTGTTTGCCCGACGAAAACAACGGACGTGGACTCGAGCGATATACCCGGGCAACTAGCGCGACGTAAAGCCCCGCGAGATACACCTCCAGGGGTTTCCTTCCTCGCGATGCTTTTCTTTGCCGGAGAGAGAGAGAGAGAGAGAGAGAGAGAGAGAGAAAGCATCGCTGCCGATTCGCTTATTTAACGAGTTTTCCTTCTGCTATACTATACCTACCGACGGTTATTGCGTTTTCTTTGCACACCTTACGTCACATTCTCGGACTTGCCCTGCTTCTGTTCGCTCCTTTTCGGTGCCTCGAGTGACGAGTCTCGATCGCTTTACGATTTCTGACGCTGAACATCTTGTGCTCTGTTAGGACTGTGAGCTCGACGAGTTTGAGAATTTGCTGTTTTGCATTTTGCGTTTATTTTGTCAGCCGTCGAACGGTATTAGCGAAAAGTTTATTTATCCGTTGCTTTTGTATAAATTTAAAACTTCTGTATTTATTGCGATTCGTATTTTACGCTTAAGTAGTTTTTAAAAATGAATCTTGGATATGAATCAACAGAAATACAGATTTAATACACAATTGATTGTATCAATAAGATTTTGAAGCTTTATTTCCTCTTCTTCTCTCCGTTTGGTTTATACACGGTTTCGAGGCATCGTGTATAAACAAAACAATAGAGGAGCAACTGTTATTTCTCTCCAAGACAGAAATGTATATATATACATCTCAAAAATAATCTTTCGCTTAAAATGTTTATCCATGATATCGAGGAAATCTGGGATATCAATGATACAAATGCACTGGAAAGAAGCAATATTTGTTGTTTGAAAATAGAAAAGCTTTTAGTGGAAATCGCAAAGTAAATATATGGGGGCCGGTCGTCCAAGTGCCCGCGATGTAACCGTAAGAATCCATAATAACTACAGCAACGTAAACAAACAAGTGGCAACCAAAATAATGCCACGGACGTATATATTCGCTTTAGAAATGCTCGTAATGCAGTATATAACGATTAAAATTGTATATATTCACATAATTAAATAACGCATTCTAATCCATAATTTTCTTTTCTGTTACAGGTAAGTCGCAAAACCGCTCACGTTTTCCAAATCGCGTTCACGTAAGTCTTGAAACTAGAACCTCCTACGCCACTCACATACAGTTAGTACGAAACACTCGGTTCGGAATAATATATTTATCCAAACGAAACCCATACTCGCTTCATAGCCTTTCCTTTTCTCTCTCGCGAGAGTAGCTGCGTCATAATAAGGAAGCTCGAAACTTTAATAAAATTCACTCCTCCCGGTGAGGGCACAAGCGGGAGGGAAGTCTCATTTCCTTAAATACGTACCCCGGCCGCGCGCAACAAACTCAACTTCTTTATTTCGTCTCGAAATTGAATCTGCATCCCCCACCCCCGAAACGTAAAATTGCATCCGGAGCCACTGAGAGAGCCGATAAATATATTTTGAATAGACGTAATACGAGTCCGCCTCTCGCACGGAAGAGCCGCTCCCGTCCGCATTCGAACCGCCGTAAAAAAAATACAACGCTTCTTGTACACACATCTGCACGCTTGGCAAAAATAAAAATGCGCATCTCATGCGTAAATACACAGAACCGTCAGTTGTATACGAAAGGTACGCTGCACACGTGGGGTCCGCATTTAAGTACGCGGTTCCGCGAAATTCGGAAAAATCGCGCGACTTTACGTTATGCGAAGAAAGAGAGCCGCTTAATAGAAACTTCGCACGCGTGCACACACGTCGTTCCGTGGGCTTCTTTGAATGTGAGTTTTTCCGATCTCTCTCGCGCCGCTGGAGGAATGCAAAGGGGTCGCGCGTCGCGCGCGTCTCGGTCTTCGCTTTTGCGGCTTTTCAGGAGCGTCGGAAATGCAAGCGATTGCTACGTCCTCCTTGTGCATACGTATGTATGTATGTATAGAGAGGGAGTTACAGGAGCAAATTTTCCCCCACGGCTGTCGTGCAAATGCCGTCGCGCCGCCGCTGCTACTCCTGCTCCTGCTGCTGCTGCTGCTGCTGCTGCTGCTGCTGCTCGAAGGGATGATTTTTCTTTTCAGAGAAAGTTGCCCCGCATCGAAAAAGTGGCTTATTTAACCACAAGTCTAATCTGCACTCGTAATACAAATCTTTCATGTTTTTCCTTGGAATATTGGATGCAATTAATACATAACTGCAACACAATCGAAATTATTTTTTAACATTCTATCGAAATCGATTAAAAAATCGAGTTTTTCTTTTCATTAGAGGCAAGTCCTAAATGATAGAGATTATTAACATCGACTTCGTAAAAAAGAAAGCCGAATTTCAAATATCATGAAAACAATACGAGCTCCGCCATTGTGTTTTAGTCTATTGTGTTATAAATTATTATCGGACGACTCGTTGCTTAACTAGAGTAAAATGTTCTATAGCTTTAGGCTCCAGTAGGTAAACAAAAAAGAAAACGTAGCGAACTGATAAATTCAATTTCTAAAGTCTTTCATTTATCAATACAAAAAAAGAAAACAATTCCTTTAATAAATTTCTATTGAAGTTATTCTGTTGAGTATTTTAATCCTACGATTCAATTATCAATCTCTAATAACAAAAGTTAATTAATGCAAAATTAATACATAATAACCTGCAAACGTATTCATAGACGAACCTCAAAGTCTCCTAAACCTCGCTACTAAATTAACTTCGAGCCGCCGCTGCAGTGTAATTAAAGTCCCACCGCCTTCTATTAAAATAAACCCATACACCGCCGCGAGAACTCTCGGAATAAAATGCAGAGCGATGAGACAAAAAGGCCAGGATTTTGAACTCAATAATCTGAGGGAGGTAAAGCTCGAGGGCAAAAATAACTGGTCAGCTAGACGAAGGTCGCGCAGCACTAGCGCCGAGTCTCAGATTAAATTCTGCGGCTTTTACGAGAAGCTCCGACTCGTTTGGCGATCGGGTGATTATTAATTTTCTTCGCCATTCCCTCCCCCCTTCTTCTTTTTCTACCTCGGTGCACTGCACTCGATTTTTCCCTCGCACCCCTCGTTATTCTATACATTTCTCTCTCCTGGAAAAATATCGGCAGCTCTTTTATTTTCCTTCGGTCTACTTTCCGTCTCTTTATATATACGTACCTATATCTCGTGTTGTAGGATATAGCGTAGCGCGGCACGGTTTATTCTTTGGGAAAAATTTTTCACCACGGAACTTTTCACCTCGCACAAATATATATATACATATATAGCGCGGTCCCGCTCTTATTCAATAACGCAAGTTGCAAATTCATTTTTATCGGATAAAGAAGTCGCGAATTCTCTCTCTCTCTCTATCTCGCGCGCGCGCACCGTATATATATACACTTGTAGGATGCAGGAAACATCGGGAAACCTTACATTATTCAAACTTGCATAAGATTCCATCATAAGTTATTCGAGAAGTTGGAATTTATAAATTCGTATATGGATTATAATTCGGTACGAATACATTTATACATTGGATATATATTCCAATCCCTTGCTCATCTATTTCACCAAGAATGTAAAAAATATTCAAAAACGAATACAACAAATAACGATATACACATTAACAAAAAACAAAAGGTCAAAACGAAGCTACTCAGCCATCCTGAGCCAGTGTTTAAAGCTCCAGGGACAATCTCCTCGGAAAGCTCTTAAGTTGAGCGGACAAAGAGAGAAAAAAAGAGTATTCGTCGGAGTGAAAAACGAGTAGGGTTTAGCGTTACAAGTGGCGCGCCCGAGGTCGTCTATCAATTTAGCCGCGGTGGTGACGACAACTACGACGACGACGACGACGACGACGACGACGAGGACGACGACGAGGAGCGATGCATCGCGCGGCAGTAATACTGTGTATACCTTACGCCGCACCAACTCGCCGCAACGACTTTCAACTTTATATATACCTATATAAGCATCGCTAGCAAGAGAAAGAGGGGTTGGGCGGGGGGAGAGGGACGGTTCCGAAGCCAAATAAGGGACGTATGGAGGAGCCAATCGCTTTCCCGTCTCTCTCCCTCTCGCTCCCTCCATGAAATATGCACTCGCACGCCTCGCAGCTGACACATTGTTTGAAAGTGCAAACGACGCACAAGCCGAGCGCGCGAGCGAGAGAGAGAGAGAGAGAGAGTGAGAGGAAGAGGAAGTAGTGAGAAGGCTCTATAGGTAAATCCCTAATTCGCGTATTCTCGAGGCGTAAATTTATTAAGCTGATTTGTTGGCTGTGCACTGAGCTGCGAGGCGAACTATCGAATCCGCGTATATATATATGTACGTTGCGCTAAGGCTTTCGGCGAATTTGCATGTACTTTTCTTTTTAATTAACTCTCGAGCGCTCTGCATCTGGCTGCTGAGAAACTTGTCCAATGAAATAGCAGCTGGCCTTTTAAATACAGTTTAACTATAGCAATCTGTAACTTCATAGAATAATAATATAAACATCTTTTATTATTTCAACTCTCATTATTCATGATTAATATCAATTGTAATCAGGCTCTATTCGACACGCAAAAACTGCATTCATGATGTCCCGCGTCAATGGAAAATTTACCAACCGCGAGCAAAACAACTCGTGAAAATCCAAAATAGCTGTGTATATCATATTCGAAGGATCATCGCGAAGTAATCATCGCACACGGACAATCCGCATAATATATAAACCACGAATCCCTTGGCCGTTGCAAGTGCGCTAAAGTCCCGCACGATATTCATACGAGAACACAGGCAATACGCGCTCGTCCAGAAGCTTGCACCTTGTACACACGCGTCTATCAGCAATAGTCGATCCAAGCGGTTGCGAACCTCCAGGTCCACTACTCGGCATCCTGTGCATGCACTGCAGTAACGACGTCACTCTTACCTAGAGAGAAAGAGGGAGATGGGGGTGGTGGTAGAGAGAAGTAAGGGAGATGCCAGCAGGGAATATAATAATAATAGCTAAACCTCCACCTCCGCTTATATACGTGATCCCATAAAGGGCAGAGTAGCGTCGCCGGCGAGATAGGGCTCGAAAACCATTAAAGCTCACACCCGAGCTTTTCCTGCAGCCCCTCCTCTCTCTCTCTCTCTCTCTCTCTCTCTCTCTCTCTCTCTCTCTCCATCTACCTCCATCGTGTGTATACAATTCGTGCAAGTTCCACTTGACCCGCCGCCGTCGCTGTTGCTGCTGCTGCTGCTGCTGTCGCTGCTTCGTGCGTTATCTTTTTCAGCGATTGCACGGACCTTTTGAGCCGCGCGAATGTGTGTCAATTTAGATTGGTGCGAGAATGCATGTGTCTAGTGTGTGTGTAGCGAGTTCGTTTTAATGGAGCGTCTCGTAGTTCAATGGCTATTAAATCAATGATCAATCGCTTTCGCTGAAGGGATAGGTTACTTGTGCGCGCTGACAAAAAAGGTTCTCGTTTCTTTTCCCCCGTCAAAGTCTGGCGATATAATACTCTTTCCTCTCCTCTCGAGAATTCAAATTCTTATTCAGAATACGTCCGACAAAGCATGTGTCGATTCGATCGATTCCACGTACAGCATCTTCCTCGCCAACTTAATCCAAGCCACCCCATAGTCTACAAGAGATTCCCCCTTCCCCCCATGTCTAACCAAAAAGTCGAGCTTGATACGGGGAAAAAGCTCGTAAACACAGGGAACGAGTCGGTGTGCAGCATCGCCCATCGCCCCAAGCGCTGAGCATCAACAAGCGCAGTCACCCCCAATAATTCGCCGCTTCCCTACTCCATACTATATACAGGACCGAACATTTAGCGTATAAATCCAATTGGTGCACGCTTGCAGCCTGTGTGTGTAGATGCGTGTACGAGCGAGAGAGAGAGAGAGAGAGAGAGAGGCTATGGCTAGTGGGTCGCGCCTCCAGTTGATATGCGAGCGCGCGAATACGGCGGCAATCATTAAGTAATATTCATGATCGTGTAATCACGCGTAATCACACATGCACGTGTGTGTGTGTGTGTGTGTGTGTGTGTGTGTGTGTGTGTGTCTGCAGGTGGTCCCCTTCCTGCGCGATTGCGGAACCCAAGTAAATCGCTTAATCGCGTATAGTCGGGACGTGAGCTTTCGTGTGCGTATATATACATACGAGTATAAGCGGTATGCTTGTGTAGGTGTGGGTATGTATGTGTATATTTCTTGGCAGGCGCGACAGCATGAGTAAATTACTGAACGCTCGGGTGATGTGTGAGTTGTTATGCATGGACGTCTCGAGGTTCGAGTCGGTATTACTTCGCTCATTCTGTTTATATATAATGTATATAAAGTTGGCTCTCAGGCCATTTTATTTTTCTCGATGGATTACGATGTTCTTGATTTAGAATCGATTGGGTTATGAAATTATTGAAGTATACTGCGCAAGTTGCAGCTCTGCATTTTAGTCCCTGGACTCTCTGTACGTGAACGAGCAAACGGTCAAACAGTTTACACAACAGCAAAATATATCCCTCGATTTGAGATCTGTTTTTATTCTCTGGCCTGATTCAATAAATAACTTAAATTGAAATATTCAATTCGAATCCAAAATTAATATTTTTCATCGACTAATGTAAAAACTGACTTTTATAATTCTCGATGATTCACAATTTTTGAATTATAAGCATAGCAATGCTAAACTACTTAACCCACGTGCCCGAGTAGCAGCACAAAACTTAAATATCTGCAGTAGAGAGCATAAAAGGGAAAATCTTGCAGGAACCAATAATGCAGGGAGCGCGGCGAAACCAAAACCTCGTAGCCCAACGCGACTCGCGCACACATCCCATTTCGAAAAGAATCGAAAGAGGGTCGCGCCCGCCTGTAGGAAGTTAGAGCCGTTAAAGTGCATACGCGAGAGCAGAAACACAACATGCAGACGCGCAGCCGACAGAGAGAGAGAGAGAGAGAGAGAGAGAGAGAGAGAGAGAGAGAGAGGATATCTCCGCACGCCAGTCCCGGTCGTAATAGAGTCTTTAATGCGCACGTCGACGACTACGGCACGGCGGCGGCGACGGCGGCGGTGGCGCGCGCGGGCCGCTAACGTTGCGCGCGCGATGCAACGCCCTGAAAATCGATTCGACTTTGGCGCCGGGCGTTCGAGAGAGCGAGAGAGAGAGAGAGAGAGAGTCAGCGGAGCTTCGCAATAGGGCAGCTACGGCAGAGGCGGAAGAGACCTCCCGGATTCAGCTCGAATCCACATCTGCTGCAACGCGTGGACACCTGACTTCTAGCTAATTCTAACTCTGGAAAATTTTTCGACGTTTTATGGATTTGTCGATTGTTCAAGTTCGTTCGAGCAATCTGGAACTTGAGCTTTTAGTGAGATTGAACTTTATAGTTCCTGGATTTGAATGGATAAAAATTGAACAATTGATTAGAAAAGATGAATTTCACAGAAATAAAGCATTTTTAAGATTTCAATAGATGATTGAATGATTGACAACCTAATATTATTTCAGCAATTAAAGCGCAAAAAAACTTGATTTATCAAATCCAAAAAAGTCTCTGATTTTTTTTACAATGCATATCTTGCTCATCTACATCTCTGAACCAATCGTTCCAATACTCATAGCAAGAAAAGCCAATAGTACCGAATCAAAATACGCAATAACGCCAAATCGACGATAAAAAAAAAAAGGATTCGAGATAGAAAACAAGCGTAGAGCTAGCCGCGTGACAATCAACGAAATCGTTGACTCGAAGGGCTCAGCTGCTATTTAATTTCGTTATCGCCGCGATATCACACAACTTCCCGCGGACACGCGACACTGCACTGTATGTATGTATATAGGCGCACGAGCATCCCCGAAACTGGAGAAGAGAGCGAAAAAGAACTCCATTATCGACTTGGATTATTCCCGGAATTTGACGGGGGGTGTGGAAACGGCCAAGCCATCCACACGCACCCACACGCACTCGCCCTAGTCTCCTATTAAGGTATTAGTTTTTGCGCTTGACGCGTCGCCCCTACCGACAACAGCGCGCCACAAACATTGTTCTCAGCAATACTACGGCGCGAATTGCGTGAGTGCGCGCGCGAGACTGTATCAGCTGACACAAAAGCGGCGAGGGGCGTGCTGCTGCTCGAAAATGAAAAAAATACGAGAGGGGGAGAGAGAGAGAGAGAGTGAAAATAAAAAAGGAAAATGCATGTGCTCGAGCCAGGCCGCTGCACTTCATTATTCTCTAGAATTTCGCGAATGCGGTGCGCTGCAGAGACAGGGATACGCGTGCGTCTATATACACACACATATATATATATGTATGTATACATATAGCAGCGGGAGGATAAAAGCCGCGGAAATTTCACGCGAGGCGTTGTGCGTGCGCGCGACGTTGACGCGGAGGGAGAGGGAGAAAGAGAGCGGCCAGGCTCTACGCCGACGTTATTGGATTTTCGTTCCGCTCTCTCTCTCTCTCTCTCTGCAGGATGACGCGCTCGTGTATGCTTTAAAGAGAGTCAATGGGGAAGCTTTCTCTCTCTCTTTGGCTCTCTTTTTTCGAGCTGCATGTGCAGCTATACAGACTCTGTCACTTTTTTTTTCAGAGAAACGCGCGAGAACAAACTTTGATTGTGTGCGTCGTGATTACCCAACTCCAGTCGCCCTCCGCTAGCCATCCGCCACTCTCCTACTGTATTGATTTTGTTAAATTATTTTTTTTTGTCTTCTTTTGTTGGAGCAGCTTCGCGGGCTTGTGAAGGGATTTCAGCGTGGAGGCCCGTGTGGGATGAATTCGCGTTTAAAGAGTTTTTTGTACTATGGTACTGTCTTTTTTATCTTTTTTTGCGTTCCCTGCTGCTGCTGCTGCTGCTGCTGCTTCTTTCGGGATAAATAAAACTGCTGCTCGTTAATCCTGCGCTGCGGGAATGCCATTCGATGAATAGCTCGCGGTCGGTTCTGCGTAGATTTTACAACAACACGTGTTGTATAACACATGTGAATCACTGTTATTATATTACACTAGGTGTTCTTTTCATTCGATAATATTGTATACTATATACAGCTCAATTAGCTCCTTTGAAACAATTGAGAATCTAATGAAGTCTGTTTGAAGGACCCTTTCATCGGTCGATCGATCTATGTGACAAATTAGCTCCGCCGACAATTAATTGCAGCAGCCCGCCATCTTGATAATTATAATTGTACAAGGCCCATCGTAACAATAGTTCAAACGTTATTCTAAACTCGAGCAGCGTATCAGTTATACTCGCACTCAACAAGACATATATGTATATACATACAGCAGCAGCTCTGCAGATATACATCACCCAGATGCAGTAGCAGCAGCAGCCAATTAGCGTAACTGCGTATAAGGGCATGTAAAGTCACAGGATACACGCGGCCTATCGAATCTCTGATATACATACATATACCAGCACAGGTGGAAAAAGTCGCGTGTACATCGAGGTACGCGCTCGATTCATGTTGGAAAAACTCCATTTTCTCCCGCGAAATAACTGAAAAAGCCCGAGGACTACACGTTCCCACACACACGCACACACACACACACACACACACTGCACTACTCGTCTTTTTTGCTTCCTTCTCTTTGGCATATATGCCCCCTGTCCCTGTGTGTGTGCATATATACCCGAGCTACGTTGTTTGCATTGTAATTGAAGTTACGTTCGTTGTAGGAGAGACAGAGAGAGAGAGAAAGAAAATAGGATATATCCCCCGATATTCGGAGCATATGCAGCGTATATAAAAAAAAAAACATTCAAGGAAACGCGTTTCAAGGCAACGTGTACCGAGGATTTTTTTCCCGGTTCTATATGCAGCAGAAACTCGTCGTTTTCATTCGCAGCTGCCGAACTCGTACAAGAGTTTAAATCTCGGTCTCTCTCCCTCTCTCGGTCTCAAAAAGATCCTCGACAAGTCCAGAAAATTAAAAGCAGGAGCCTCGCCGCGATAAAAGGTGGCGGGTGCAGGAGTCACGTATAAAAGGCAAAGTGGTGGAGTTCTTCCGCGGCGAACTTAACTCGATATAAGAAGAGTCTCTCGGACTACTCACGTCCCGCGGTCTACTCCTACTGTATATATATGTAAGGGAAAATGTAGCGGCTGAGAAAGAGAGAGAGAGAGAGAGGAGATTTACTCCCACGCGGTGAAAATAAAAGCTGCGGATCGCGCGAGGGAGGGGGGATGTAAAGCGCGAGGTGCCAAGACGACTGCTGCTGTTGCTGCTGCGAGGCAAACGCAATAAATTTCAGATCCGCGCTGAAACGAGACGTATGGGGATAATTTTCGTCAGCTCTGGGTATAGCGGCGGATGTCTCCGCTACTGCAGTCTTCTTTTCTCTCTCTCTCTCTCTCTCTCTCTCTCCTTATTCGGAGTTTCCTTGGCTCTGTTGTTCTATTCTCTCGTACAACACGTGTATAACCATGCTTTTGCCTTCTCCTTATTTTTTCTCTTTCTTCTTACTTACTTCTGGTTTGTTTTAATAAAAAAAAAATCCCACGCGATTCACCAAACATTCCGTTATTAATCATTTGCACTTTATCTCTCCAATCCACGTTTCTCTCTCGCGATATACCGCTGCACACATTCGACCCATGCTGCCACAAAGCCCTGCGCGCAATCGCATAGACTTATATATATATACACAGGCATCGATGGGCGCCAGAATCTCTCGCCTAGTGGTAGCAGATAAAAGCGAACGGTGGGGTAGAGCCAAGAAATTGGCAAAAAGGCAAAAGAGACGATATTTCCTGTATATATATATATATATACATACGTATATAGTCTAGTACTCTGCCTCGGCTGGCACTCGCGCAAATTCGGAAATAACCGAGTTTCTCTCCTACCCCGGGTCTCTTTTCTAGGCTAAACGGGCCAACTGACCGTAGCTCAATTGCACTGCGCGCACACGTCATCGAGCGCGACGAATTCTCTCCTCAGTCTTCACTCTTCCGCCCTATACCGTTATCGTCTTCGCGTGGTGCGGCAGCAGCAGTAGCGACACTTATCCCCTCCTGCCTATTTCTCTAGACTCGCTGCTATTGCTGAGATGCGGTCGCTATAAAGCGCTTTCTTTTTTAGTACCTGTAACAGGGAGAGCTACCTACTACAACGGCGCGTCGTAAAAAATAAGAGTTTTCTTTACATATATACTTGTAAGTGGGATTTAAATTAAATTAAACGACGGGAGCGAGGGACTTTTGGCCTCGCGCAGGCTCTCTCTCTCTCTCTCTCTCGCGTGTGTGATATATTTTCTTTTTATACCGTTTCAAAGAATTTTTATCGTTGGGTTAATACTTAGCAAACGTTGAACCAGTTTTTTTTAAGCTTTTGTAAAGCATTGTAACATTGGTGTATAAAACAGTAGTATAGTCTGGAAATGGTCGGACGCATAATCAATGATATGCACATCCGACTACTAATTGGTCGCCAAGCAAAAAAAAAGCACCACCATTCGAATAATAACGAGATGAGAACGCGAATTTCGTTGAGCGAGCAAAAAAAAACAGAAAAATATTCAAATAAAAATGTCTGGCTTCGATCGTGGATAGTATGCAACGGCGCCCAAGTATTACAAGGGAGAGAGAGAGAGAGAGAGAGAGAGAATCGAATGCGCTCGAGAGCCGCCGCAGTAGTAACAGTAGCATCGCGCGCGTGGAGGTCGTCGTCATTTTATTCATCACCTTGCCCGGGAAAATTGTCTTTTCGGACCGCAACGAATGCAAATGCGCCCACCTCGCCAGTTTGAAGCAGCTCCACTGCATATATAGCCTCTCCCTGTCCCGCACTCGACGTCGAGAGACTAGCCAAGTCCAAT
>UELU01141687.1:105719-115505 GCA_900490025.1 Megastigmus dorsalis
TGGCTGCAGTTCGTCGCGCGTAGTCCGTTATACACCCCCGAATTCCCTCGCAGCTTGGCTTCTCTCCGCCTTTATTTTCCTTCTTTCTTTCCTTTTTCTTTTCCTCGAGGCAAAGGTCTCTGAGTCTTTCTTTTTTCCTCGCTCTGTTAGCGAGCCGCGAAATGATCATTAGCCGAGGGCAGCGCGGGTGCGGATTAAGGTGTACAAGTGCTATAGGCACCGCGCGGGCTTTGAAGTTGCGCGGCTTTTTTAATCAAGTTCGCGCGCGCCCGCGTGGTTCGCGTAGTAGTCCATAGCTTCTGCGAGCTGTGCAATTTTTGCGGCTTGTAACGCTTCGGTTTCGTCGTTATTAGACCACTGCAACTCCCTGTTCTGTAAATATACACTGTACAGCCGTTACATTTGAAAGTCGTCGACGAACCTCTAAACGTTTTTTGGAGAAATTCCATTTTTAACGAGGAATCTGATCTGGAGCGATGAATCAACGCTGAATTATTTACAATCGCAGTGTACGGTCGATGGATCGAAAAATAAATAGACTTGCCGCACATGCAGACCCATCCATCCATCCAACTGTCTGACTAACACACGCCAGCGGCGGCATCGGAGGAAGGCCCGTTTATACGCAGCTATACGTGAAACGGGGGGTGTAGAAATGGCGCCGCCTGCGCGCAATCTGCGTCTTGCGATCTCACCTTTCTCGCCAGACGCGTATGGTATATATACACAGAGTACGGAGATGGTAGAGCGAACTCGATATCGCGCGAAGCTGCGTATCACACGCTTCTCCGCGATTGGCAGCTCGTTGCCATTACCTCGCGCAAAGGAACGCCTCGGGAGAAAAAAAGTCATCGTTGTCTGCGATCGAAAGTCTATGAATAGAACCGGCTGCTCTGATGCTGTGTGTGTAACGCAATTTTGCTTACCTCTTATTTTTTTCTTTTCCTTCGCCATTGCGGCCGGGTGAATGTGATTTAAGGAATACTTTCGAGGCGTTGGAATTCAATCGAGAAGTGAGAGAGAGATAAAAATCTTGGAAAAATCAGATGTTGGGGGTATAGGTGAACCCGTTTTTCCTCGTTCGCAGCGATATGTAGGTCAGATGGTCGCTCTTTTCTATTCCGCCGGCGAATAATCTAAATACCATTATGCATAATAGCTGACACAAATTTCAAACTTTCCTAATATTTCCAGCGCTTGCCAAGACAGCGGAAATCGGACCCTCGTATTCGCAGAGCCGCGACGAGGTATAGAGCGAAAAAAAACCGGCCGAGAGGAGGAAGAAGCTAAAGCACGTGAATTGTATTGCACTCAATGGGATGAGATGCATCGAGCTAGACTGTAGTCTCTCCCTCCCTCTCCCTCTCTCTCTCTCTCTCTCTCGCTTCGCCCTCACCTTGAATGCATTTTAAAGTGAGCAAATAGAGCGAGAAAATCGAGTCGGTTTCAATTGAGGAGCCGATCGTCTAATCTCGAATGCGCTCTGCAGTGCAGTAGCAGCCTCCGCAGCCGTGCCCGCGCGGTTTTCGCCCACCTCCTAGGATACGGAAAAAGAGTGGATGCGCCTCGTATCTTCTCGTTGCTTCGATCTCCTCCAATGTATTCGTCCTTTTTTTCCCTCCTCCTCCTACTCCGACTCTATAGAGGCTGTATTAAATGACGCGGATGGGTTAGATTTTCCCGAGGCGTATATATTTCAAGTTCCTTCTATTCCTCTTGGCTGCAGTAATAAGGGCAAAACCCAATTCTCGCAGACTTACGTAAGTATTACTTCTAATTATTATTAGTTTCGCGATTATCAAAGAATGGATTAGTCAAGATTTGTCTAGGAAAAAATTAGAATAGCTGCATCGAATGCAGCAAAGGAATAGGCATTATAGGCCACGTTTCGACAATTGGAATTTAATTAATATATGGTGGCGGAGGCGGCAGCTCTCGATAAAATGACGTGCATTCTTAATCAGATTAATTTGGGCATTTAATTAAATTTCTCTGTGCTGCAGCGTCTACCACTGACGAATGTATTCGATATATATATAAATACTGGTTATTGAGCGGTGGAAGCAATTGGGATTAAGCATTCTGCGGTGTGACTTTCATATAAATAATCGATTTTTTCTGCCAATTCTTGGGAGCTTTGTGGAATGTCGTATACTGATAAATGTCGGGATACTAGTTTTTTTATGCAGAAATAAGCAGGAATTATCTCATCCTAAAGAATCAATTGTAAATTATCTTTAAAAAAGAAGTGTCATCCCCTTATATCTTATTCATTATTATATACGAATAGAGGATAAATCAAAAATCTCAAATGAAAACAACGCTTTCATCCAGACCATACGCATAGCAAAAGGCCATACTCCACATCACAATCCACCGAGTGCCAAGCCACAAAAGCCCCAATCTCAACCTGTTTTTACTTATATCAATTATAAAAGCATTCATATTTGTATTTGCCTTGGTGTATTTATCCTCTCACTCTGCCCCACTCTCTCTCTCTCTCTCTCTCAATCTCTCTCTCAGTCTCACGCTCTCGCCTCTATCCGCACACGAGTATTTGCCGGAACTCGAGTAAACGTTTGCCAAATCCACAGCTCGTTATGCAGTGTGCCTTTCCCTCCCGCTCTCTTTCCCTCTGTCTCTCCGTCATTTTGCTCTCTCCCTCTCTTTGAGAGAGGGAGGACTCGGTGTTGGCGCTTTTACCTGTGTCAGTTGTGTAGAAGTGAGAGAACGAAGGCCGTGACTGAGTGACCGAATTCAATGGTATACGGTGGTTTTAGGCATGGTCTTTGAGTTTTAACCCTTTATAGCAGTTGCGGAATCGCTTCGTTCGCTACTGCGTGTATCAATTCTCCAACTCTGTTTTAAATAGCTATGCTATGAGTCTCGACGTCAATGACGCTTTTTTTTTGAGGTAGTGGACTGAAGCTCGTACATGGAAGATGACAGCAAAATTATTTATTTACCGAAGCTTAGAATCTCTTGTAAAACGAAATTTTGAACAAGTATATGTAATCTGTTTATGTGGGCTTACGTAGAGTATTATGATATCGAGATTAGGAATGAAAATATTTTTAAATTCTATCGAGTGAGTTTCCTCTCTTTGTATATACGACGAGATTTATGCATGCCACAGGTGAGTATTAGCTTTTACACCCGCAAGTCGCGACGTTTCAAATTGTATATGAATATGAAAAAACGCGGTTATTAACTTTACGGAAAAAGTTGCGAGTACGCTTTGTATCTTTGCTATAATGCATGCAGCTGTAACGATAAAGAAAAATTTCCATTCCCGTGCGGTACGGAAACTTATGCAAACGTCAAGTTTTCAGCTTTTTATCATACAAACTCCGCCCTACATATCGCAAGATACAATTAAATATAATTGAATTTGCAAAATCCACACGCGCGAAACACGAGTAAAAATAATGCGATTAAATGCAAATTAATTCCCCCGGATATACATATTGTGCAAAAAGGTATAACCTCGTTTATAAGCCGAATGATTCCAGGATTTGCGGAGCTTTCCGCAAACTTTCATACGTGTGCGCCACTCTGAAATATCTCGCAAGAGATATAGATATACCAACGGGTAAAAGTATGCGCAGTTAAATCATTTTATTTCGAGTATAGCTTGGGGGGTCTGTTAACAGCAATGAGAGAATTATAACGCGCGTATGCATGATTCATCGTTATCTAATTATTAATTAAGGCTGCACTACGTTTGCATTAGGTAATTGGTGAAGTCGGCGTGACTCGAACATTAGCTTTTAAAGATTCATCTCTCCTCTTTTTAGCTTCTCGATAACAATCTCAACTTTGATCTACAACACATTGTTATCGTTCTACATTGAATAAACTATATAGCGTCCGGGCATTCCCCTTCCACAAAATCGCACCTCATCCACAAATCTAAACTGTGCGCTATGCGCCAACGGTAAAGCAAACATACTTATACAGAAACGTCTACACAAGCGTTCAAGTAAAGCAAAAAAGTGCCGTGACTTATTATTCAATCCCTCGGTATACACATTCTTTCAATATAATATTCAATAGAAGAGAGAGGGAGAGAGAGAGTATAGTGCATCAGCCCCTCGGCCTGACTCGAGCTTGACGAGGGTATAACACCGTCGCGTCGCTATATATAGCCCTGCGGACATACTCAGCAGCAGCTATAAGCTCGTCCTTCGCTGCACTGCACAGTCTATCGCAACTGTGATATCTGCTGCTATACTGCTTTAATTGCGGAAATTCGCTTGGGTCGCGCGTATGTGTGCGTGGGTGTGTGTGTGTGCGCGCGCGCTCACCTCCCCCCGTTTCAAACTTTGACGGACGCGGTTGATTCTTTTATGTTTCGGGGAGATGCACTATACCCTGAATTGGTAGACGCTAAAGATGCGACCGATCGCTGTCACTTAAATGAGTTATTTTGATTCGTTCATGTATTTTAGCGAAATGAAAGTGTGCATTATTACGAATTGAATGCTTTTTGAATTATATATGTCTGTATTAGTAACAAAGTATGAACCGAAATTACTTTTTAACAAGATACAATAAGAGCCTTATGATAAAAATGTGCAGAAGCTGAGTGAATCATCTCGTAAACGAAAAGTGAGAATCGTAAAAAGTCAAAATATATCCAATAAAATATTGTTTTATATATAAAATATTCTAAACGCCAGAAGCGAAAGGTGCGCATCTTGAATTTCATTCGGCTACACCTTCCGTCAAGACCACATCCTCCCGTCTCCACCCAAGCAAAAGAGTAAATATACGACGCGCGAAAGATCCACAAAAGCCACGAGAAACTCTTAAATGCAAAAGCCTGGTAAGCGAGCAACCAGAATGTACGGATATAACACGAGCAGCGCTGCGTTACACGATGGAGGGATGGGGCTTTCGTTCGATCCGCAGCGTCACTCTCTTTCTTCGATCCCCCCGTCAACGGCAGAACAGCGCAAAGATCGCGGTGGTATAGGTTTATAAAAAAAAAAAAAAAAAAAAAAAATAGAAGAGGAAAGAAGCGAAAGTCAAAGCTAATAGAAGCGAGGAAAAGAAGGAGGGACGGGGAATGATTGGCGGCGTCAATTACCAGCCGCTGCGCGAAAAATATTGGTGATAAAAAGGAAGCGCATGCGGTCGCGCCACTCCTACCCTCTCTCTCTTTCTCTCTTTCTCTCCGCCCGTAAAAACAACAGTTACTCGACACGACGTTGACGCCAGCTACGATAGCAGCTCCAAAGGGGGCAAGCGACGCGTCGCTGCACAAAGGCTACGAGAGATGAGAGTAGCCGATATCTCGATTCTGCCGAACCACTCGATTTTACAAGGGATTACACGTGTGTGCAGCCCTAGCACTAGTTATCCCACTTTCTTTGTGTCGCGCGTGTGTGTGTGCGTGTTTCGGTGGTCAAAGGAGAAAATTTTGATTAGGTTGCTATTCAGGGAATTTTTGCGGCTGACTGAATTACTTTTGATGTAGCTGAAATGCCAGCTGCTCGATTGCAGGGTTTGAGCTATCTGGTAAAATACAAACGCTATAACCACATTTTCGATACTTTGTCCAAATAAATATATGTGTATTGTATCGTTGACAAGTTTTATACTAATCGAGTATTTTTCTTTTTGTTTTAGGTAAGTACAACACTGCAGTACGTTAATTATATTTTAACGAATGGAGGAGAACCGCGCGGGTGAGTCGTTTATAAATAAATCATTACGATCGGTAACGAGTTCGTTACGAGCGATCTCTCACTTTTATTGCCGCTTTACACCGAAACGAGAAAAAAAAAAAAAGAAACAAATAATTGTTCACGACTTTTTCAAAATTGTAAAGCATGCAGAACCCGCGCATGTACCGCATCACAGGATAATACGAATTCTTTTGTCTCGAATATTCAATGTTTCGAAGGCGTTAACAAAATAACTGCGAGCAAAACGAACAAGTCGAACGCACACTTGTATATCCGCGTTTTTTGTTAGCGAGTATAAGTAAAAAAAACACTGTTAATCACTCCCTCGTATACCAAACATTCATTTTCGTAATACGCACCTCGAGACTCTCTCGGGCGGCATATATAGGCAGAGAGCCGCCGCCGCCGCCGCCCCCGACTTGATAGTTACTTTGCAAACAAGCTCGCGAGTTCGCTGCGGTGCATTGTTATCGTCGTTTTCCCGCGCGCGTTCTCTCGCTCATTCAATTAACACACCTATGTCGCCATGCACTACCACTCGCGCGCGGCCCGCCAGTATATTTCACTTGTTCCCCGCTCTCATCTTTTTGCTGTTTCCATTGCGTCGGAATATATAACTGACGCGGTAATAAACACGATCGAGAAGTGTAAGAGGAGGGAGAAAAATAACCGCGAGAGTAGCAAAGATAACGATATTTACCCGCGTGTATACATCGGCGCCGTGTCGTCGATTTTTTCTGCTGCACCCGACGCTCGGTGATGCTGGCTTTGTCGAGCTCTTCGATATAAAAAAAAGGGAGAAAAAACGTTATGGGAATTAATCCGATATACACACACACCAAGATTCATCTTATATACGAAATGAGCATTTTGCTTGTCGACAACGCGTTGGGCGCGGTTGATAAGTTTTTCTTTTCGATCGAGCAGAGCCTCGTGCGGGGCTTCGATGGTGATATCGAGTTCGGGCTTTTTAATTTCATAAATAGCGCGCGCGCACGCTGGTGTGGCAATTAATTTCCAAGTTTTTTTTTAGCGAAAAGGTTTTTCGAGATTGCAATTATGATGTATTAGTTTCTTGATAGAATGAGCTCGATGTAAAGATAAACGTAACAAATCGATAGACCAGCCATAGACTCTCAGTAAAGGGAAAATTTATGTTTTAAACAAAAGAAAAGAAATATTTCAAAAGTATCGTTAAACATGATGTACGTTTAGCCAACGGTCATATTTATTTATTATTCTCCTGTAACTCTAAGTAACTCCTATATAAGATCCCGTGTATAACAGTAAACCCTCCGCCCCCAAGTCAAATATATATTAAAAACTCCATCGTCAAGTGCCTTAAAATTTAACGACTAATTGCATAAATTCATAGCTGAGCAGAGTACTAAATTTTTAGGATCCTCAAACTCGTTCAATCTCTGCAGCGTATCTGGAAGTCCCTGTCGTGAACGCCCACCTATAATATTGATCACTAGCTCAACGCCAACAACCCCAGCCCTCGATGTATACTGAATTAAAAATGAAACGGATCGGTAAACAGTATAACCGGAAATAAAATTTCTCGCTTTTACTTTTTTCCCCCCTCTCTCTCTCTCCCTCTCTCTCTCTCTCTCTCACGCATATACACGTATAAGCTCGACATCGTGCACTGGTATAATACCGGTCAACAGCGCGAAAAACAACTGCTCGAATATACCGACGCTGCTTATCGCGAACACGCGGAGAAATAGCATATCGTGTCCGTTCTCACCTTTCGAAGATTACGAAAAAAAAAGAGAGAGAACCGCAGGTTGATACCGTACTATTCTATACCCCGTTGAAATTGAATAAAAATGAAATAGTTTTAGCTAGCCGCCTTTGTCGTTCGAGATAGAGACTTTTTTTGTTCGAGTATATACACAAGCGGCGAAAAACGCGCGGCTAAGCTCATGGCGTTCACAATTGCTGGAGCAATCAAATTTTGCATATAATGCTACATTGTTTGATTCGCGCTCGCGTGTGTGTGCTCGCGTTTTCTCCCGCTTTTGTTTTTCCCGGCCGTTGAGCACGAAAATGTTCAAGCTGGATGTACACAGTTGCCCGGGGTATAAGAGAGGGGGGGGGGGAATACTGCGATGGTGATAATTACTTCTGACTCGGCGCGCAATGCACGAGCAGTGCAAAAATTATAGGGCGCAGCTCCTGCGCCGACTCTGCCCGTAGAAAATTCATTCCTTCGCGACTGAAGATGAACAGGGAAAAATGTCACGCTGCCTGACTCCATTGTCGAATGCCATACCGCTGCTGCTGCCTCGGATAAAGCACAAGGCGCGTTTTTTCGACTGTATAGTTCTATATTGCATGAGAGCAGAGCGAAAAAAAGACGCGTGCACGTAGGCGATCCCCGCGTTAATTATGCCATATGGAGGTTTATTTTAAATTAAACTTTTTTAAAAGGAGAAAGGGGAAACGTATACGCCGTTCCTCGTTTTTTTATGAAAAAGAACAAAAAATAACACCTTATTTGAGCCACGCAGCTCAAAAGATTTTTGCACATTATTTTACGAAAAAAATGCTTTGTTTGTTAAAAAAGAAAATCACCCAAAGGACAAATTGCTGATAAAAATGTTTGTTTCTATATATATTTAAAATTTAAAAGAGCAGCCCTTCGGATTTTAATTTACACATCACTCTTGTCGCCGACTGAGTAAAAGCAAAAATTTTGCTTACTCTAATGCATCTAAAAACAAAAATTTTACATTCTTCACTCTATACTACGACGGGATGGTAGGTACGGGATACAAGAGCGAAAAAAAAGAAAGAGAGTAACAGTTAAATCCTTAATAGAATTCGTCCTCGCTCTAAATTAATCAGCACTTGACTATGCTAATGCCGCTCGCTAGTCTGGGAGGCATTTCCTTAAAAGCGCGCGAAGAAAAGTTTCCTCCGGCAAGAACAAGCTGCGCACAGCCTCCTGCAATTAAGTTTTACGTCTAAGCTGCTTTGCTTTACTCTCTCGGCTGGGGAGCGAAAGCTGAACACGAGAGAAAAAAAAATATAGAGAGAGAGAGGAAAAAAGGGATACCCCGGAATCGAAAACTCATCTTCTGCTCTTCGTGCGGCAGTATATTTTTTAACCTTTGACGCGTAGGGCGATTTATTCCGCGGCTATTTTGGCCTCCGCTCGAAAACTCAACAAAGGCGGAGGGACTAAATTTACATGTCAGAGACAAAGCTTAAGCGACATGGTTTTGTATTTTTTTCCCCTCTCTCGCTCTCTCTCTCTCTCTCTCTCTCTCTCTGTGAATAACTCATGTGTGCGATTTGTCTACGGTGTTAGGAGGGATGACATCACCCCCTATAGAAAGCGGCTGGGCTGGTTGCGCGTTGACAGTCGGAGGATGTATTTTGCCGCCATTTTAATGTATAAAATCCTTCGACTCAATGAACCAAGTTATTTAGCGGCATTTTTCAGTAAACACCAGTCCACATGCACTAGCAGGGGTGATGCACAGGAACTCTCGGTGCCAAGCGTGCGCACAGAAGCTGGTATGAGATTTTTCCAAGTCCAATGTGCGCGCTATTGGAACTCTCTCCCAGCCAATCTGCGTAACCTTCCATCTTTGCGCGGATTTAAGACGGCGATCTTTAGACACCTACTCCAGCTAGATCCTTAGTTATTCAGATACAAGGACTTTGATCTTAGTGCGCCAAACATATTATAGACAAACATATCTTACACCCACACAGGAGACAAACAGATGGGTTTTCTTTATGTTAATTTATTTAGTTCAGTCCCCTATTCATCGTTTTAATTGTGTGAATGTATTTATTAGCGTATGTATGCAATGAGAGAATGATTAAATTTTAGAATGCAATGTTGACCGATAGATATTGACCACTTAATTTACCATGTTTGTTTGTATTTTAAAATAAGACGCTCTGTGATATTACCTGTTAAATATTCTGAAGACTGATTTTATATTGACTCATTTTTATATAAGACTGATTTTTGTATTAAATTTTAACATATGTGATATCATAGATAGTAAGTAAGTGCAATATTTTATATAGAATAATGTAAACGAAGACTGTCTTCATATTTTGTAAA